>SNQJ01S0023477.1:13862-33995 GCA_010110895.2 Picea sitchensis | reverse complement strand
GAGGATGTTGCGCGTTCATGGATTCTTTCATCTGTTTGAAATCGACAATTTGGGGGAAATGGTGAGTATAATGTCCATACTCACCACAAAGAGCACAATGGAAGTTAGTTTAGAGGTTATTGTTCTTCCCTTGTCGTGGTTGAATGTTAGTGTTTCCCCCTTGGGGGTTTTGGTTGCCCTAACTCTGGTTGCTCCCAGAGGGATGGTTTTGTTGGGGGTTATTTCCTCTTGGTCCCGGGTTGTTATTGTTTTAGTTTTTCCCTTTCTTCTTGTCATTATTCAGTGGATGGGCTAGATTTGTCGTATTCAATTGTTCAAAAGTTTGAAGCTGTTGAATGGGAGAGGGTTGAAAAAAGTTAACGTCGACCTGTGGTTGTCCTATTTGAGGAGCAACCGACTGTGGAGGACCAGGGAATAGAAAATATGGATTGTTTTGTGGAGACGATCCATATGGTGTGTAGGAATTTGAAGCGCTTCCACTGATGCTAAGGTTGTATGTGGAGGTAGAAGGTGAACCCGTACTTGGTTGAGAGACCAAATGCATCATGGGTATTGGTGAGGATCCACCCCTTGGTGGAGGGGGAGCAACATGATATGATTGTTGGTGACTGGGAGGAGGGTAATAAGACGTCCCTCCATATGGTTGTGGATATTGATGTGCACCATAAACAGGTGATGAGTGATCGCAAGGGTTGAGATGGTTCATAGCACCAATCAACCCATCCACATCGTGGGGCATTCCGGATTTGTCTTGGCCAAATGGTATGGGTCTAGGTGCATCAAACAATACTGTGTGCAAGTAACCCGACTGAGCATAGATGAGGTCAAACTGTTGAGCTTTGCTGATGGCTTCCTCTTCTGACTCAGGAAAAGTGGATGCTACATCCTTGACAATAACATAGATGAGTGATTTGAGAAACCAATCAAGACGTTGTTATTTGGTGGTTTTTTCTTTACACAAACTACATCACCGACACCATTCATGGATGTGGTCAACTATATAGATATCAGTGGTTTGTTTGAACTGAGAGAGAAGTTCCAAGCCAATATCGTGACGAACTGGTAGTTGGAAAAAGGATAAAAAGGCCTTGGCCAATTATTCAAAGGTCACACGAGACCCTGGTTTTTCGTCCACATACCATTTGGTTGATGGGCCTGTGAGATTTCTTTGAAATAAACTTAAGAAGATGGAATCATCCATGATGTTGTTTGAAGAGAAACATAAGTGGAAGGTCATAACATGGTTGGCGGGATCTTCCCCCGGTTTTCCTTCAAATTTCAAAATATTTGAAGATAGTTTGGTAGGCATATTGGGCCAATTGGGGTCATGTAAAATGGGATCATTCGTGAGTTTGGTCAAATTGGGAATGTTGAGAGATGCCAAGTATGGCATAGGGAGATTTGATGGAGGATTAATTCCAACCATTGTGTGAGTAGGTAGTGGACCTGTTCCTTGAGAGAGATTTGGTGGGGTTGTACTTCTCCTTTGATAAGAAGTTTGACCCTCGCCTCCTTGTGATGGAGAACTAATGGGTGGATGGCATTGGGAATTAGACCCAAGCAAAGTTGATCCCAAAATAGTAGCACTCATAGGGGTGTGAGATTGTTGAGCCGATGAGTTGGAAAGACTAGGGACTTTTCCTAGAATAGGAGGGAGATTCTGCAAGCGTATGGAACGTCATGGATTCTACAGGTCCCCTATGGTTTTAGACTAGAAAAGTGAATGTGTGCAAATGGTGGCATGAGAGATATAAATGAACAAGAGATTTGTATATTTTGGACCTTCACAAGATAGTATAACTCACAATTTCATGTAATCAAATGAACATCATACATAAATCAACTGTAAAATAAACAAGCATGTGGATAGGTGGATTTTGTCCACGTGGGGGAACAATAAAAACAAATGCTCGTGTCCTAAAATATGTATCGTCCTCCCTCTGAAATAGCATTGGGGCTTCCAATAACACTCAATAGTGGGGTCTGAAGCCACCAGAAGAGGAACTAGTGAAGGTTGAAGTAATCAGTTATAATGAGGGGTAGAGGCTGCATATCTCGAAAGAGCTGGCGATATTTCCAGATAGCCACACAAAATCTGATCAAGGTGTGATTGCAGCCCACAATCGCCACCTGGGTAGATGTCCTAAGTTTTGGCCACTAGGTACCTCGGTCAAAGTGCGACATTTAGATTTTTGACCTCAGAAATGGGTCACGGAATGGATGCCCTCACAAAAGTTGGGTTACTCAAGGAGGGATGCACAAAACAACTGAACCTCGGCCTTCGACCCTTCACAGGTATCTCCCTACCGTATGGCGTAGGAACACTTGACTTGGAGGATTTAAAAGTTCCCTATTTCTCAACTTCTATTGTTTGAAAATGTGAGAACCTGACAATGGTGAGTTATTTGGATGCCTACCCCCGAGATCCTACCTAGACTAAAAATTTCTTTTGGCACCTCCTATGGAGGAAAATTTTGTGCGTTATTTAGAAAATTTTAGATGTGGTGGGCTAAGAGATTGGGGTCATGGACCAACCTCGTTTGAATTAATTGGGTGAGGATAATTTCTAAAGAAGTAGTCGGATCTTTCAGAATTCCTTTGGATAAAACCTACTTCGACCTGCACTATTCAAAATAGAAATTATGTGTGTGAGGAGTGGCTTTGTGTGCAAGAAAGTGACAAGTGTGCAAAGATTTTAATAAGTTAAGTGTGAGATTGCAACATGTGGACTTCTTGTGGTCCTTACAAATCTTCTTTACCTAGCTTGCTATGTGTCTTTGGTACAACCTTGCGGAATATTTAAAGCCCTAAAGAACTAGAAATGTGGACACATGGGTCCTTACAAATCCTTTAAACTCCCTAAATGTTGTTTACACTAAGAAAGCTCTTGAAAACTATCCTAGATTGCAAACTTCTGGGCATGTATGGGCCCGTTACTTTGATCTTTAAACTTCCCTAGATTGGATGTAAACTAAGAAAGTATTTAGAAACTATCCTAAGTTTGCAACATGTGGGCATGTATGGGCCCTTACAAAACTTTTAAGATGGTTTCAAAAACTAAAGAGGAACCCTAGGGGGGGATTTTTCCTCTCCTAAAGATTTTTGTTAAGGGAGATGAAACTTCCTCTCTGATTCCCAAGATCACACTAGGGTGCGAGGGAAGAACATACTTGGGGGTCCAAATTGGTTTATAGTCCCACTTTAAGTGATTGTGTGTGAAAGAAATAACTTCAACTTAAAATTTTACAAGCCAAATGAGCCATCCATGTGGAAACAAAAACAATAGAGGAGAATTATGATTCTTTTTACCCCCTAAGTGCCTATGTTATCTAACCTTTCATATGAGAAAGGACTCTAAGTGGAGTGTAGTTTCCTTACAAAGTGCATGAAAATAAAAATCTGAAGGCTAGGGCCCCTCAAACCATGCATAAAAACCCTTACAATTTTGAAAAATTGGACTTATGTGAGAGTTACATTTCTAACAGGCATGCAAAGGGTGCACAATGCACAGATCAATGAGGCCTATTTCGCGCACAGTGCACGTCTATGGGCCAGAAAAGTCGCGCACTTCTTGTCACGCATTGGGGGAGAAATTTCCAAGTGAAACACTCCTTCCTCAGCTCTGAATTTTGACTTTGGCAGGTTGGGCTAGGCCGCTTTTGGTACCTGCAAGACAAAACATTCAAAATGAAGTGTTCTCAAAGCTCAAATAGGGAGGAATTTGATACCGATCCCCAGTATGGTCGCCAATCTGTTGTGTTGGTTTACTCACTTGGGTGAGCAAAACAACAACACTTGCATGTCTAGATGAGCTTGATATATAGGACAAAAGTTTGTGAGTGAGTTAGATAAGCCAAACACATATGAAAACAAATAAATAAAACTAAAAAAACTAAGGAATAAATGTTAGAAAGCTTGAGAAACTTAGAACCATGAAAATCAAACAATGACCAACATAATGCTACCAATGGATCAATATATTTGTAGGCAAAACGTCGTAGAGAAAGTCAGGGACTCATGAGTCTCCCTCTTCATCCTTGGGAGGGCTCTTGAGTTCCCTAATTGAGAGCTCTTCTCTTTACAATGGTAGAAATGAAATGGCAAATAGTGAAGAAAAATAATGCCTATTCCCTCGAGAGGCGAGTGGAATGGCCTATTGTAATGGTTTTTGAAGGCTTCAACAAGAAAAGAGGATTCTCAAGGAAGAATTCTTGCAGCACAACAATACCTTGAAGATCTTTGTTTGTTAGCACACCCATGGCTCTTATTTATAGCATTCATACATGGAAAAATGTAATTGGTTCATAGTGTGAACATGGGGCCTTTTAGGGCACCCTCTAGCCCTTGACTAGCCCCCAAGCTATATTTCACTTAGATATGAGTGTCAAATTGTGTCGAGGGTCGGACCAGAAGTGGTTGAGGGGCCGACAAGATCCATAAATGCATCGTTCATAGAAGTGCATGACTTTTCTCATACATAGTCACACATTTTGCTCTTATTGTGTGCTGAGGCATGTGTTGGCCTGCACACTGTGTGTGTGCTCCTTTTGGTGATTATGCGCACTCTGATTTTTTACCCCAATTACATAGTTTTTTGCCTTCTCGATGCATTTTAGTGTTGTAGGTGGACTAATTGGTGTTGGCATTGATGTTTTTCCTTAACCATTTGTGTGCAATGTTGCAGACGATTTTTTAGTGATAACACTCAACATAAAAACATGACCAAACAATGGCTTCCTTCAAGTATACCATGGTTGGTCCTCTTTCCAGGCCTCTTCCCCCCCTTTGCTGCCCAAAATCTATATGTAAAAATTGTTCCTATTCTACATACAAATTTCCTCTTCTTCCTTGCTTGCTTTACTCACACTCTTCTCAAGGATGATTATACTTCAACCCATTCTCTCCAATAACTATGGGATGTGACCACTCACACCCACCCTCTTACACGAGTTTAAATGATTGGTTTCTCATATACTCAATCAACAAATAGAAGGTTATACACAAAGATAATAATTTGAGGAATGTGGTTTGGATTAATACCCATGAATAATTCCCCCTTGGACCCCTCTCTCTCTTGTGGAATCATATCCCCCCATCATTCTTCATCTCTTTTATATCACAACCAATGATTATTACTTTTATTAATTATTACAATGTTCATAATATGCAATTTGGCCCCCGACCACATTAAATCAATACGGGCCCTTTGCCCAAACACATCCTCTCACCAGCCTAATTCACATTTATACAATTACATTATAATTCATGGGTATTAGAACTGGGGATTTTACATCCCCTCCCCCTTATTTTGTATTGTCCCCAGTGCACAACACCCTAGAGGTGTAATTTCATTTTATAATTCTAGCTCCCTAACCAATAATCAAGATATAGTCTCATTGGTCTGAAATCAAATCAAGCCTAAACAAATTACATAGGCACTCTGGCCCAAATACCATAGATACATAGGCACTCCAGCCCCCAAAATCATAAATACAAAGGCACCTTGGCCTGAAACATATACATAAGCCACTGGAATTCTCCTACAACTATCATGAATTCCACCAACTCTCTTCCTCTTGACCTGCCCAACCCAAGGAATGGAGTCCCATTCATTTATCAAGGTTGACCCAAGGAATATAACTCCTTCACTATCCTTAGTCCATCAGGCTGCATCATTCGTTTATCAAGGTCTCTCTAGCATAGGTAACTAGGAATCTCACTACTGGGAACTCAAGGGACTCACTGCTAGGAAGATTATCCGTAAAATAACCAACAACAACCTTTCTGTTGTAGTGGAACTCACACAAGAGTTCACTCTTTAGGCCTGACAACCTGTTTCTTCAACAATGAAACTCACATAAGAGTTCACTCTTTAGGCCTAACAACCTGGTTCTTCGACAGTGCAACTCACACAAGATTTCACTCTTTAGGTCTGACAACTTGGTTCTTCGAAAATGAAACTCACACATGAGTTCAATCTTCAGACCTGGCAACCTGGTTCTTTGATAGTGAAACTCACACGTGAGTTCATTCTTCATGCTTGACAACTTGGTTCTTCGACAATGCAAGTCACCCTCTAGGCTCAAGTATCACTTTCACTGTTATATAGTTCCTTAGGCGATCCATCGTTTTCCCAGGTGTTCTTGCACAAACGAATGCCAACTTGTTGTTAGACTTCCACCAATAGTCTATAACCTATGGCAATCATCCCATCTGCACCATATGCATACATTCATTATGAGACACCATCATACAATTTTCAATTATAAACTTTCCAATCTGTTTTACCTAGGAAAACAAAATCCCCAAACATGAGTTTTCTGCTCATAATTGTTTGGCTCTTGCAGCAGTATATATCAGTCTTCCTTATGGGATTACATCCTTGCCATATCCAAGACCATTTCCCCTACAATTTTCTCAATTCCATGCAACCAAACAAATTGTTAGTATATTGTAACAATTTTCAATTATTAATTTCTCAAATTTGTTTATACATGAAATAATTATTCCACGCATGAGATTTCTGCTCATTATGTTTGGCTCTTGCAGTGGTATACACTAGTCTTCCTTATGGGATTACATTATTTCCATATCCAAGACCATTCTTCCTGCAATTTTCTCAATTTCCATGCAACCAAATAAATTGTTAGCATATCATAACGATTTCCAATTATTAATTTCTCAAATCTGGTTATACAGGAAATTAAAAATTCTCACGCATGAGATTTCTGCTCATTATGTTTGGCTCTTGCAATAATATACACTAGTCTTCCTTACGGGCTTACATTATTGCCATATCCAAGACCATTCTTCCTTCAATTTTCTCAATTTCCATGCAACCAAACAAATTGTTAGCATATCATAACAATTTCCAATTATTAATTTCTCAAATCTAGTCATACATGAAAAACAAATTCCCACGCATGAGATTTCTTCTCATTATGTTTGGCTCTTGCAGCGATATATACTAGTCTTCGTTATGGGCTTACATTATTGCCATATCCAAGACCATTCTTCCTGCAATTTTCTCAATTTTATTACAACCAAACACGTTGTTAATATCTCATGCACAATATTTGCAATCAGTCCATGAAGTGATTTTTAGAATTATATTAATCTAAAAATTCCATCACTTCCAATGATTATTCATATTAAAAATGAAATTCATTCATTAATCAAATTATCTAGAATGAAACAATCATTCATTGTGTATGCATTATCATCACACCAAGCTTTTCATAATGCAATCAAAATTTACCAATAAATAAAACCATTGTGCCAATATTCATGGCCAGATCTACACAATGCATCCTTGCATTGACTCTGGAATACCACGTGTTCATGTCATGTATTCCACCATGTGAGTTGGAAGGTATGGCCCATGCCTCAATAACTCATCCAAACTCTTCCCCACAAATCGTCCAATCCTTTGGATACCTTCCTCTTCAACCCATACACAACACTAGGAACATCATCCCTTAGTGTTATTTAGTGTAGGCAAAAAGGTTACAGTCCAAACCTCAGTTACATAGGGGAAAACCATTATTCACTTGGATGGCACTATAGCGTTTCCATACCCATTCTCATCATGGACTCACACATGACCATCTCTAATGGCATTCATTGTTGCAACATGAATATTGTCTCTTGACTTAACTTGGTTATGACCTCATAACCAACATAACACAATATGCAATTAATTTTCCATAAATGCATTCAAGCAACAAATATTATTTTCACACTCAAGGCCTCTTGCCTTTACATCAATTCAAATATTGAGATTCAACTGAGGAAATTCTTACTACAATTCTCTTAAGCAATTATGCGTCATAACAACCTCACATTCATACTTGTATGGTTGCCATCAATTTACTTGATGCTACTTGATTAACTAGTACTTTGTAGAAGCTCACATGCTCCTTTTTCCAATCTCTTGATTAACATTCCCACCATCCTCGTTTTGTCTTTGTATGGATGGATACCATAAGCAACAATATCACCATGTTATAATCATGTTTCCTGGATACACAATCCATCATTAGTTTTATTCAAATATCACACACACACACACACACACACACACACATATATATAATGAACAGACTACTCTTAGTCTCTAATCATGCCACCAACATGTCCAGGCATGTCTACATGCACTCACATCAGTATGCACCAAGTATTTGATCTTTCATGCCTATTTTATGCATATGCATTCTATCTTTATTCTATGAATCATTCATCATTTCTATCACGCACTCCAATGCATATCTATTTCATACTAATTAATTATTTAGCTTTATTGTTGTAAATGGTTGTCCTTGAATTTCTGTAGAACCTCGCTTCCCTATGCACTTCCATTCTGTTCAACTGCGCACCACTGCCCCCCCCCGCCATTCTACACCTGCTAGACAAGCTTCACTTGCCCATTCTGCATTTCCAACCACTAGATCCACTAGTGTTGTCATCTCATAATTGCTTCCTTTATGTAAAGAAATATTGTCCCAACATCTTTTGGGATATAATTCTTAATATCCCTAGTGTTGTAACATGCACTATTGTAGTTGAATATTAGCACTGCGATTAGTTAACCATTCCTCATTTCCTTGACAAACCGATCTTGAAATACCATTATCATCGATTAACATTTCAACATTTTGAAATATTTCTTTTATGTCATCTTCCTAATATTCTTTGTCATCTATGGCTTTGCTCAATTTTAAATACTTCATTGAGTGATCCATTGTGAAGCACTACTTGGCCACTCAAGACCACTATGCTCCAAATGGAATGCTGCACTCCACTGTTTGCACCCGTACCCTGCTTTTGCTGCACACTCTGATAATAGAGACAACTTTCTTACTTTGGATAGTTTTAGACAAAAAAATTGCTAAATCATTTCTAAAAATCCCGTCTTCCTACATTCCTATGCTTTCATATATAGATGAATCATCCACCCATGAGTCACACCCCGTCTCATGATGTCCTTTTTTCTTCTCTTGCAGCAAGCTTTGTAGCCTTCGTTATATTCCTACATTCAAGGCTATGGAGTTATTCTTAATTCCCTGTGCATGCAATGAATTTTCTCACTTATTGGATTCATGCTTTACAGTGAGAAGCTCTATTAGATTTACCTTGTAAACCATTTGGGCTCCATAGAAGCCGAATATTAGTTTTCTCCTTCTCTTCCTCAAATCTTTGTCAACCTTGCATCACTTTCCCTTCAGCCCTGCACTTTCCTTTTGTAGCTCTTTGGTGCTTCAAACAATTGTACTAGCTAGACCCTCTTCACTATCCTACAGACCCTGGAATTAATCTAGAATATACCCACACAATGCTCAATTGTGGAATCATATCCTCTTTCTAGAAAGTCTTTTCACACAACACTCTCTACAGAGCGTTCTTCTGCTTAATAACAATGCCATGTTAGTAAGCTTAGATTTTGTTTATGAGTAAAAAATATTGCACTTTAAGTGTGCCTCTAGGATTATGCATAGGTACTATCCTAAGCATCTAAACTCTTCCTTACACAACAATCACCTTTGGCACTCACCTCTATCATTTGGGAAGGTTTCTCCAAACTTTGACACTATTTGGAAAAATCTTCACATCAAGTAATTACATGGCTCTTGGAATCCAATTCCAATTTCCGTTACTTGTCCTGTAGCTCTTTATTTCCTCAACCAACTTCTACAAGCTCTTCCATGTTTCCATTACTCTGATATTCAATCCTAGGCTTGAATTTACTAGATTATACCTCTTATTCTGCACCATGTGCAAGCAACTATTTTTGCTAGATCTATGCATAGTATAGAAATTTGTCAATTAATGCTACATGTCATTCTATATCCCAATTTATGAAAGACACAATGCAACAAATAAAAATATGATTTCTCAGATGCATTCCTTTCTGAAACATCTCTTTGATGACTATACTCATGCCTCAATCTGAGTTCCGAGCGAAAAGTTACAATAATTACATGCTGCAATTTCCACTCTTTTACTGCTACAAAAATCTCTTTATTAATTTTTCTGAGAAATTTTATTGCCCAAATAAAAATTCTGGGTACACAAATATCTTCCACTCCCCAATACCTTTCCATTTATTTCTCATTTTCTCAAATACGAGCTCCAAGTTGAAAGTTATGGTCTGAAGAAGTTTAGGCTATTTTACCCAAATTACGCATGTATGCTACATATGTCTTATTTCTCTTCCAACACAATTCCAGGTACCCATAACCAAAATTTGAATTCACTGTTGGATTCTATGGGTCATAATATTCCCATCAACTACTCTTGTGCCGCAAATGAACTTCTGAGCATGGAGTTATGCCCTCTAGAAGTAAATTTGTTGCAAAAATTTTACACTCACTATTTTGGCTGTAACTCTCTCATACAAGCTTCGTTTTGCGAACTGTTTAGCTCATTGGATAACTCTCTCTGAGTTCTTTTATTTGAGTTGCAGAGACAAAGGAAGGTAAAATCAAATTTTGTGGGTTTTGATTGGATAAAAACGTTGTTTAGGGCCTAAAAAATGCCCCGCAAGTTAATGACCTTCAAAAACCCAAAAAATTCACATAGAACTAACTATTTTACTAGCATAACAATCTTTAAATCTTAGTTGTTGAGCTCAAATGAGGAGAAACAACAACCATTGTTCTGACTCTATCGACCATCGACCATCGACACTTTCCTTTGGACCTGCGCAATTGCTTCCCCAATCTACCTACGTGACCATCGACCATCAACCCAACTCCCTCATGACAAATTTGCACACAACTCTAAATTGGTCGATTCAATCGTCGATCGTCGGCGATCTTCATTTGTGAATGAAAAATCCTCACTTATTTGGATGATGTACGACCATCGACCCATCGACGATCCCCAAACACTGTTGAAAACACTTTCCCAAATCGACCAACCTGACCATCGACCACTTCTGTTGGCTTACGTGGCAACTGTTGACGTGGCATGATACGTGGATGATGATGTCATCGTCTACTTTTTCTTCATTGGAAATCGACCACTTCTCTTGGACGACCCGAACACTTTGTTGAATTTGGACGACCACCAACCATCAGCGCGTCGGTCATCGACAACTTCTCTTGCTTGATTCAAAGCACTTCGCCGAATTGCTTGACACCCGACCACCGACCCATCGTTCATCGACGCTTGAAAATACTTTGCAGGATTCTGTCGACGTCGACCATCAATCATCAATGGTTAGCAATGTCTTTTAGCTGAACCAAACTCTTCGTCATTTTGGTCATTTCGACCATCGACTGTGAGCAATTTCTCATGGCAATTTTCCAAAAACCCCGACGGATATAAGTTGTCAATTTGCTCCCTTTCAAACCCCCCCCAAATGAATCATGGTCATTGATTAGATCTACCCTTCAAAATAGCCGAAATGAATACAAACTGTCAATCTGATTCAGTTCCCAAACTGTTGAAATAATCACGGTCGTCGTTTTGATCAACCTTTCAAAATGATCAAACCTTATGGATTTTTAAATTTATCACGATGAATCTCAACCATCGATCTGAAGATCAAAAGAGATCTTGACCGTCGATTCGCCAAACTGCATGTAACTCTACAGGTGGCCATTAAAACTTGAATTTCAAACATTTCAGGTTGAATTTCGATCTGCAACTTTGCAGTTTGGCCCTATTGAACCTCCTAAACAATTCAAAGTCATTTAAACCCAAATTGTTGCCCACAGATTTGGGGATTTCTCCCTAAATTCTCCATTTTCCTCAAATCTGTCACAGGAATTTTTTTTTTGCACCAACGAATTTCAACAATTAGTTCTGATTTTGGTCCATCTAAGCCCAATGTTTGAACCAAACACTTTGATACCATTTTGTAACGTACCCAGCCGCTAGCTGAGAAACATTATGTGCGAAAAAGGAATTAAATTATTAATATTTACTACTAATAAATTCTTGTATCTTACCAACTACAGGTCACACACAAATTTAACCATTTGACTGATACCATAGTTCTAAATGATCTAACAACATATGTTAAAACATGAATGCAATTGTCCAAGCAAACAACAAACACACAACATTCATATAAACCATTTACACAACAAAATTAACATAAGAACATAACATAAGCACTTATCTGTTAACGATTAACCAACTGGCTGCAAACAAAGGATGAACCTCCCAACCATAGGCATTGTTGCTCATTTTCTTTCAACAACAGGCCACTCTCGAGCTGAGGCTCTGAGTCATCAAGGAGATATGGTCCACTAGTTGTCCACTCTCCACACACAATAGCAGGGATGATTTTAAGGATGAAAATTTATTTTAAAATGTAGAAACCTTGGTGAATCTTACTAATCCTTCATATGCCAACTATAAAATGTTTGGCGATATTTTTGTAAAAATATTCAAATTTCTAAGGATTTTATATAGTTTGTCTAAAATTTTGGCGATTTTAAAGGTAAAATAATTTTATCTTATAGAATTTGGGCGAATAATTTTTAGAATAGCAAATCTTGTTTTGGGAAAACCATGGAAAATTAGCCCATGAGCGAAATTTAGCCCCTAAAATCATCCATGCACAACAACCCCCAAACCCAAGTTTTACTCCCACAACAATTCCAATTCTCTAGCTCTCTCTTCCCCACAACCTACACTACCCAAGGAATGTACCCCCTTCACTGCTCACAGTCCCTCGGGTTGTATCATTCGTTTATTAGGGTTCCTAGTGCATTGAGTTGGCCAGGAATCACGTATCTGGGAACTCTAGGAACTCTCAGTTGTTTCATGTTTTATCACAACAACCTTCATAAGTTTCTCAATCATTTTCTCCATAGAAAATCACACCACAGGCTCACAACCCGATTTACGGGCACACATGCCTCTTTCTTAGCACTAAAACACAACCAAACAATGGATTCCTTCAAGTATACCATGGTTGGTCCTCTTTCAAGTCCTTTGCTCCCCCTTTGCTGCCCAAAATATGTATGTAAAAACTGTCCCTATTCTGCATAAGAATTTTCTCTTCTTTCTTGCTTGCTTGACTCACACTCTTGTCAAGGATGATTGTACTTCAACCCATGCTCTCCAATAACTATGGGATGTGACCACTCGCACCCACTCTCTTACATGAGTTTAAATGATTGGCTTCTCATACAAGCAATCAACAAATAGAAGTTTATACACAAAGATAATAGTTTTAGGAATGTGTGTTGGATAAATACCCATGAATAATTTCCCCTTGGACCCCTCTCTCTCTTGTGGAATACTAGCCCCCCATTGTTGTTCATATTTTTCATATCACAACCAATGATTATTACTTTGATTAATTATTTCAATGTTCATAATATGCAATTCAACCCCCGACCACATTAAATCAATACGGGCCCTTCGCCCAAACACATCAGCTCACCAACCTAATTCACATTTATACAATTACATTATAATTCACGAGCATTAGAAATGGTGATGTTACAACTAGAATTGCATCAAAACAACGGATGAGATCTTCGTTGTTAATCCGAACCACATGACGATTAACAGGCCCTCCCAAAATCTGATGGATCCAATGGACCAGATCCACCATGACCTATAGTCTACATTGTTTCAGGTTCCCCAAAATATTGACCTTTCATAGGGTCTCTTGGTCTTCGAAGAATCTAACAGTCACGATTAAATCAATCGGATGACCCCAGATATTTTTGGTCTGGAAAGGTGTGTGACCTTTAGTTAGTTGGACACACTCGCTTGGGATCACATCTCTACTCCAACTGGCTTTTTAATTAGACCCTTCCTAACATAGAGTTTTCTGACAGATCCAATGTTTATTGGTCCTCTGATCCAATGGTCCAGATCTTAGCGGGTTTTCAAATCCTTGCGACGATTAATGGTTCAACAAGACTATGATGGGATTTCAACCAGATTGGGTCCACAGTGAAATGGACGACTTAAATATCATCGGTCTAGCTCTATGGAAAATCAATGGCTCTTGCCTTCGGGTTTTCCCCTGTTGGGAACACTAATGACGCCAACGTTGCAGATCCTTCTGAATTCTGCATTGCGACTGTCTTAATGGACAAGGTCTAAGATGCGATTCGCGATCCATATATTCTCATTCAGGGTCCATGGCAGATCGATGACTCTCTCCTACTTGGGATTGTGCATTCAGAATATCCCCATTGGACTCAAGGTTGTTCTTGTCCTACGACGCCCCCAAATTCTGATCTCCGATGAAGGTTTGAGATTCACTCACGACGATAGATCTACGGTCTGAAATCCTCCCAAATGATATGTAGGAAACAAAGGGTGGACTTCTAAGACCGGCATGGTCTTTTCCATGACTCGATAACAAATCTTAGGGAAAGACTTCCTCTATGGGTGAGTAAAATCTTCACCTCTCTCCACAATTAACATGGAATTCCATTCTAGGGTTCTCAGGCCATTCACTCACACAATTAATGAAAAAGGGTAGCTCCTATTGACAACCCGATAACAAGGTTTTATATCCTGTAAACTTTCCATTCAAAACACAATGAAATTCATGGGGTCTCAAGGCCCTGGAAATTGGGTAACTTATGCCTGAAAACAATGGGGATTCTCCACATTGAGATGGTGCTAAAAAATAAACAAATTTAGACTTATTTCATTCCTGCATCACATTCAAAACTTTCACAATGCAGAGGTGCAAGGAATTAACATTCATTGTACATATTTTTACATAAAATAGTGAAAATACTTACTTGCATTCATATTAAAATCTAACTATGCAACTGACTAAGGGTGAATGCCTTTCCACCCAATCGTAGGATATGTTGCACCTACACTTTCTATAGCAAGCCACCCCCATGCTAGGCTATGATACCACCAGGGGAATCTCACAGGATAAATCATTGATTCGAGGTGTAATAATGAAGGCTACTCTCCTCCAATAACAAGCGACAACTGAATTCATCTCTACCCACTGAGTCCATGGCCACCACGAGCTTCCCAGGTGCCTTCCTAGATGGATTTCCTCTAAAAAAAGGGAGTTCCTTCATTGCTATATATTCCCTCAATGCCCTCCCCTTACCAATACCAATTTATTTCCAACAAACAACAACCCGCGACCCTCTCTACTCGAGTCCGGGTCTAGGTATTCTTTGTTCCAAATTTGACCACCAACTCACCGAGTAAGCTTCATATTTTGGTTACAAGAACTTCCCATTTTCTCCTGTTCCTCTTCGTGTACTCGTGCTTTCCTGCACTCGTGCACACTCCCATCTGTCTCCTCTTCTATCTGGAACATTTTTCTTTTTCCTCAGGTTCCTACTCCTGCTTCTATTAGAAGCTTTGGGGAGTCAAGCTCCCAAATCGGAGGGGCACCTCCATGGTGTACATTTGATTGATAGCCTTAGGTGACCCAACTGTTTCCCCTTATACAATTCTGAGGGCATACATAACTGGTCAACCACCCTGTCTCATCTCATTAACTTATTTCTTATGTGCAAAGGAAGATAAAATACTTCCAACAAATTTTGGTCATCCAAAATTTCTCAAATGAAGGTTGAATTCTTTTGGGGAAACAAGGTAATTCCCCCTTCTACCTCACCAATTCCCACTTGTGGTAACATGGTCAATACTTCAAGGCTTCCCCTTCAGTCAAGTTGTTTGAAATTTTCATTAAGCATAAAACATAATTACATTGTCTATCAACCACAGTCTTTAAATCTTAATCATAATTATAGACTTGGGGGAAAATGGGGTGTTACACCTTTCAAGGTAACTAGTTCCATGTTCATTACTGTATGAAGGTTGTTTTCATTGGTTATATGTTTCCACAAGCCAAAGCTACTATAATTGTTTTCTTTAAAGTGTCTAAATCTTTAATTTGTTCTTTTGAAAATGGTTTTGTTCATGCTATTGGAAGATGGCCATTTGCATTTGTTTCTCTAACAAGGAGCTTAGCTAGCGAGAACATCAATATTCCTTTGAATTTTGCAATGATTTTTCTAACAATTTCTTCATTGATCCTATCATTTTCAAATTGCAAAAGATAACACAAATTTATCCACTCTAGTAATTTTTTTGCACTTTGGTTGGTAGTTAACCACCGAAATATAGGGGAAGGCTTAGAGAGGATTTTAGTTGGATATATATATATATTCTTTCTATCCTTCTCTTGTAGTTTCTTTTACTTTGTAGAAGTTTGAGAATAGTTCTACCTTAGGGACCGATTTTAGATGATGTCTTTGTTTCTTGATTTTCCCGATTTTCTTTAGCAAYGTAGCTAGATTTATCATTTCGGTACGATTGGAAGAATTAGACATTTTTACTTCTCTTATTAATGTAGGGTACATATTTTTGAACTCAAATTGTAAGCTATGTACAATAGCTTCTATTCTATTAGCTTTCAAAATAATCAAATTAGAAGTCGTCTCGAGTGTTGGGTTCGAGAATTGACATCTTTTTGCCACCCTTTTCTTATTATTTCACCCACTTTCCTTATATCATCAATACCCTTTTCATAACCATTACTATCCAATATCTTGTCTTTTTGTCCAGGTATGCTAAGTTGATATTTTGCTTCAATTTATTAAGTCTTGCTTGCATTTGAGAAAGATAATGGTTGTTTTGGGTATTTATTGACAAAGTGTTAAGAACTACCTACAAGATGATAGGCTGCTAGAGGAGCCGATACTTCAACAATTCAGGAAGCGGTTACTCCTAGGTGTTGTTACTCCCAAAGTGGTGTTACTGTTAAGTGTTGCTACTCCCAACAGATCGACGATATTATCTAGAGACAACTACTATTTGTGTTGATGCTCATCAAGTTGCTAATCCATGCAAGTCCCTCGCGACAATAATAACTTGTATTTTTGGATGACGTGGCTATTCTACAAAGTCACGATTATTGTAATTGACATGAGTCTATTTTTCCATTCCAAATTATGGGACAACTCGTTGAGAAAGGTCTATAATTAATTATATCTTGTTACGATCGGTTGCAAAATATATTGAATATCTTCTAATTTAAGACTTTCTTGAACAACTTGAGAATCGAAAGATTCTCAAGGTTGTTCATAATTATCAATTTTATAAGATTAGTTGAGAAGAGGGAGCCTTTAAAAACAAATCATCTCCACTCTCAAGCTAGTCTAGTTTTTCGTAGTCAGTCCGGTTAATGAGGAACAACATCTGCATTTGTAATTATTGATTTTGATTAATAAAGAATCAACAAGTTCGTGGTTCAATTTATGTTAATTTAAGTTGTATTTTTTGTATTTTCTCCAACCCCTGCTAAGGAGGAACGACCCTCATCTTTAGCAAGGTTGTTGTTATTGTACTAGTAGGTAGACTTATTTTATCACTGTTGTGTGTGTGTTACTTTACAACTAGAGTTTTCGATTGTTGTTGTTATTGTTACTTGTTCTTGATTGGGGGTGTTTAATGCATATTCATATTGTTGTTACTCAATTATATCATTGCAATACTGTGAATTAGACTCAGTTCATTTGGTTGTTGCGATTATAGGACTACTGTGTTGATTGGATAACTTCGTATTCAACTAAGCTTGGAATGTTTATTGGATCAGAAAGATTGGTTGGTTTTAGATTTATTTTTGTTTCATCAAGGTGTGGTTTTTTTCAAGCTGAGTGATTTAACTTTGTAAGGAGTGAGTTTGGTTCAATTTTGGGCAAGTGTGTGGTTTGTTTCATTTCCAAATCAAGTGTGCAAAGTGAAGTTTTCATAGTGCCTTTCATTTATGCAATTGTGGATTTGTTTCATTTATGCAAAAGTGAGGATTGGCATTCATGCAAGTGTGATTTCCTTTCAACAACCTATTTTTAATTTAAAGCGATGTGAGTGTGTTTCAACTCCAAGGCAAGTGTAAAGAGTGTTTCCTTTCAATCACGTGTGTTTTACTTTCAACAAGTGTAGAATCCACCTTGTAATGTGTGCCTAATTCTCAAGGATCCATTTTTTAGGTTACATGATAGTGTCAGTTAGGAAATTGTTGCATGCATATATTTTGTACAATAACCTTGCAATAAAAGGATGTGCCCCGGGTTGACAATTAATGTATTGAGTGATTGAGTTGTTTTTATCAGACAAGTTAATCTACCAACATTTTGGCGTTGTTTTCATGGAGGTTGTTAAGGGCGCAAGAACACAACTGATTTTTTTTTCTTAATGCATTTAAGAAGTACTTAGGACATGTAGGTTGCATGAATAAAGCAGAAGAAGAACACAGTGCCCCCAAAAATCCTAATCCCGCAGGTAGGAGGGGTCGTGGTGGAAAAATAAATCATATCAAGGATGGATGACATTCATTCAAGATCTGATTTCAAATGCATAATCATCTACCTCAGGACCAAGTTTTCAGAATATTGAAACACGGGGGATCAATTCTCATCCTTTTATCAGTGTTGAATCATCTACAGTAGCAACATAAGCTGAATATTAAGATTTGACAGAAGGCCCAGGGGATATAGATGAAAAAAATCAAGGGTACCAAGACTCAAGGCTGGAGGTCGATCAACCCCTTGATCACCCCATTCTAGACTAGGGAAGTGTTGCAGGACACCCTAAGCAACTACTAGAATATCTCCCATAACCAGTGGATATTCCCATGGCAGATTGGAAAAGAATACACATTTTTTGGTATAACCATATGGAAAATGAAAAAATGTGGATAACACAGTCTCCACCTTTGAATTCCCCATTTGGGGCATTCCTGAACAAGCACCAATGAAAAACATTCCTCTCTCTGCTCTTCTGAACTTTCATGGTCTGGCCAACGAAGACTGAGATACCTTCCTTTTTGAATTTTACATTCTGTGTCGTAGCTATGACTATACTTCAAATACTTAGAAGTTGAATTTGTTCCCTGCTACCTTGAAAAGAGTTGCGTTAAGGTGGTTCATGGGCCTCGGTGGTGATTCCATCACCTCTTGGGACAACATGAAACAAATCTTACTAGGAAAATATCAAGACTATTGCAAGACAAGAGACCAAAGGGAGGAAATCTTCAAAATTTCCTAGAAGGAGGAAGAAAGTTTGGAGGACTGTGTTGAACGCCTCCAATATAACTTGGAGAGGTATAAACATAGTGACCTGGACAAAGGTATCTTGAAAACAATCTTGATCCATGGAATGAGACATGATTGTTTATACATGTTGAATTTGATGGGAAATGGAGACATATCAACATAACCTTATGACCCCATTCTTCCTTTGGAGAATGAAACTCAAGTGGTCGATCCAGTTTCGCCATCGGTCGATCCCATTCCTCCATTGAGGAATGTCAAATTGATTGATCCAGTCCCTTCCTCGGTCAGTCCTACTCTTCCTCTGAAGAGTGTTGAAGTGGTCGATCCAGTTTCACCATCGATCGATCCCATTCCCCCATTGAGGAATGTTAAAGTGACTGATCCAGCCCCTTCCTCGGTCAGTCCCACTCTTCCTCTGAAGAGTGATTAAGTGGTCGATCCAATTTCGCCATCGGTCGATCCCATTCCTCCATTGAGGAATGTCAAAGTGACTGATCCAGTCCCTTCCTCGGTTCCTCTGAAGAGTGCCAGGGTGGTCTATCCAAGTCCACCATTGGTTGATCCGATCCAATCATCGGTCGATCCTACTCCCTTTCTAGAGAGTAAACCTGATACTGCCCATGTTTTTCTCGTTAATACAGACTCTACCATACCGAGGGGCATTCCTCCTTCTCCTACAAAACCCCCTCCAAGTAATGAGGCCATCCTTTTTGATTGGGGTGTGCTAACTAGACCTCGTCTTCCCTCCCACCTTCCTTTCTAGATTACAGTACAGGTTCGTGGTCGAGACGTTCCTCAAACGCTGATAGATGAAGGTGCGTCTATTAGTATTTTGTCTTCTGTCACTTGGTACGCTTTGGGTTGTCTGCAGCTTGCACCGGTTACACAGAATCTGTTAGCTTTTAACAGAACAACTAGTCAACCTTTAGGGATCCTTCCTTAGTTTCCTGTAACTTTGGGAGGGAAAACTATCTTTATCGATGTCATGGTAGTCCGAGACCCCTTAGATTTCACTTTACTCCTTGGGCGGGATTATGTCTATGCTACGAAAGCTCTTGTATCCACCCTTTTCCGTGTGATATCTTTCCCTCACGATGGAAGAATTGTGACTATT
>SNQJ01S0023477.1:0-13852 GCA_010110895.2 Picea sitchensis | reverse complement strand
GAACTTATCATTGATAGATAGATCTATTTTCAAGCTAATATCAATAGAGTAGGAAGTGGTCGTACTGTTGTTTTGTCTACAGGGCTCATCGAGGAACGAGAGAATGGAGCTCGACTCGGAGCGTGCAGGGACAAACGTCGATAAAGAGGTACTTATATTCTCCTTCCTTCTCATGTATTAGTTTGTATAGATTTGAAAGGAAGTCAGTGTCCACGTTAAGCACTTTCTGTCTTAGAGTTAGGGTCTAGCTCTTTGAGGCAATCTACCTATCCGCAGGGAGATTTTCCTACAACAATAATTGCTCTATGCCTAAGAAATTCAAGGAGGTCATCAAGGAGTAGAACCCAAGCACGAGACACTTTCGCCAGAATACAAAGATCAACCAATGGTGGAGTAAAAAGGACATAAATTCGTATTCTATTCGAAAAATTCAAGACTGATATCCTTACCTCTTTAACCATGCAATTGGATGTACTACAAGTAAAACATAAGTAGGTTGAAGCAGAGAAGGCACTGGAAATATTATGTCCCAAGTGCAGAGAGAAGCATCCCCATAAGGAATTCCCACTTGATAGCATGGAGGTATGCAACATTTGTGAACTAGACCATCCAACAAGACTCTACCCATCGCTTCCAGGACTGAAAGAGGTATTCCAGGGATCAAATGAAGAAACTGAGAAAGCATGTTTTATCTCCAAGAAGCCATGGAAAGCGCGTCTACCAGGTATGAATCAAGACCCATCCTCATCTTTCAATACTTGAAAAGACATGTATAATCCTTAGATTTCACAACAAATTCAATATCCTTCGACTCCATGGAATATTCCTGGCCCTCCCCAGATTCAATACCCCACACCCTGGTCGCAGTACCCAAATCAAACCTTCCCATGGCCTCAAGGATAGCAAGGTTCTCCTTTTCAAGGGGGATAGATCCCTATGCAAACTCAAATACCCATACAAAAACAACCGTTTACACTCCCCTCAAATGTGTTACTAAGTAACCCCCCACTACGACCCCAACTTCTTGTACAACCTAACCCGACTCCAAATAACAAAGAAATTCAACAAGTTGAAACACCCATCTTTCCTATGTAATGCATCTCCCATGTTGAATGCAACGATGTACACTTGAGATCATGGAGAGTAATAAACTCAGAAACACCACCTATTATTATAGAACATGAAGAAACAAATTCACCTAGAGAAACAACTCCAATTCGTGAGCAATCAGAGAAACAACACACTTATATAATTCAAGTTGAAATTCCCAATAAACAAGCTGAAACTCAGGATGTTACTCCTACTACTACTGAAACCACTCCATATCCGAAGATATTAGCAGTACCCAGAACCATCCCACAACCTGAGTTCGACTTTTTGGGAGAATTGAAAAACTTGAGTGTCAATATCCCATTGTTGCATGCCATCAAAGATGTCCCGATTTATGCCAAAATAGTGACAGAGTTGTGTGTTAAAAATCATGGTAGGAAACCTAAGGATCCTCTCATAGTCCATTTGGTAGGTAAGTTATCATAGTTAATGTTGGGAAAAACCCCACTCACTAAATATGATGACCCCAAGAGTCCAACACTAACCATATAGATAGGAGAAATGATCATTCCAAACACACTCGTTGATCTAGGCGCTGCAATAAATATAATAACCAAAGAGACTATAGAACTGGTTGGAATTACCAACCTGAGACCTACCCCCACTATGCTGGAACTAGCTGATCGATCTTAAATATGACCATAAGGGATTCTATAAGACATCGTCATATCTGTGGATTCAGTTTGTTCGGAGAACATAGATTCATTTTGTTTGGAGAACGTAGATTCAATCTTTCACCACATGTTGGAGTATCCAACTGAGAGCCTTCACTTCATTTGTCAGTAATCAAGCAAAGTGGAAGTCATCCAATGACATCATAAAAACAACTCAAGCACAAAAGACATTATGGATTAGAGGAGAACCTATCCTTGCTGCTGAAGTAATTAGGACTTACAACAATTTTCTTAATTCATTAGAATGGGTCGCTACTATGAATGATTTCCAACTATTTATCCTGGACCTCTGCCCCTGGTGCATCAATATGCAGTTGAAGGAAGCTTTGGAGGGTAGTCGACTCAGATGGGAAGCCTCTGGTGATGAGTTGAAGAGAAGGGATCCCTATGGGTACCCAAATTACACTCATTCCCTTTCAAGATTAATCGGGGACATGGATTGTATCAAGATCTATGGAACCAGATGGCTTGGCCTTAGATACAAATTTTCCTTAATATGGCTCTCTGTAAGGAAGTATCAAAACTTGTACCAACTAAGGTGAGATGAGGATTAGTAGATAGATTTGATGGCATCCAATGGTTACAGGTCTATTCAAGAGGACACTGTTGGAGAATACAACCTCACTAATCTTCACATCTAACATTCCCACTCTGACTTAGTTTTTTTACTGATCAGTGGGTTGCATGAGGACATGCAATTGCTTTAGTTGGGGGGATATGTTTGGTTCAATAATTAACATATTTTTTCCACCCTTTTCTTATTATTTCCCCCACTTTCCTTATATAATCCATGCCCTTTTCATAACCATTACTATCCAATATCTTGTCTTTTTGTCTAGGTATGCTAAGTTCATATGTTGCTTCAATTCATTAAGTATTTCTTGGATTTGAGAAGGATAATGGTTGTTTTGGGTATTTACTGACAAAGTGTTAAGAACTATCTACAAGATGATCAACTATTATAGGAGTTG
Organism: Picea sitchensis; assembly: GCA_010110895.2. Classification (NCBI taxonomy): domain Eukaryota; kingdom Viridiplantae; phylum Streptophyta; class Pinopsida; order Pinales; family Pinaceae; genus Picea; species Picea sitchensis. The sequence goes on along the minus strand of SNQJ01S0023477.1, from coordinate 11,097 downwards.
ATACTTCAACAATTCAGGAAGTTGTTACTCCCATGTGTTGTTACTCCCAAGTGTTGTTACTCTGAAGTGTTGCTACTGCCAAAGTGCTCTTACTCTTAAGTGTTGCTACTCCCAATAAACCGACGATATTATTTGGAGACCGCTACTGTTTGTGTTGATGCTCGTCGGGTTGTTGATCCGTGCAAGTCCTTCATGGCAATAATAACTTGTCTTTCTGGATGATGTGGTTATTCTAAAAAGTCACAATTATTGTAATTGTCATGAGTATGTTTTTTCATTCTGAATTATGGGACAACTCAATGAGCAAGGTTTGTAACCAATTATATCCTGTTATGACCTGTTGCAAAAGATATTGAATATCTTCTTATTTAAGACTTTATTGAACAGCTTGAGAATCGAAAGATTCTCAAGGCTATTCATAATTATCATTTTTCTAAGATTAGTTGAGATGAGGGAGCCTTAAAAAATAGAGCATCTCCACTCCCAAGCTAGTCTAGTTTTTAGAAGTCAGTCCGATTGATGAGGAACACCATATGCATTTGTAATTCTCGATTTTGATTAATAAAGACTTAGCAAGTTTGTGGTTCAATTTATGTTAATTTAAGTTGTAGTTTTTGTATTTTCTCCAACCTTTGCTAAGTAGGAAGGACCATGCTGTTTAGCAAGGTTGTTGTTATTGTACTAGTAGGTAGAATTAGTTTATCATTGTTGTGTGCATGTTACTTTATAGCTAGAGTTTCAGATTGTTGTTGTTATTGTTACTTGTTCTTGATTGTGGTTGTTTAATGCAGATTCAGATTGTTGTTACTTAGTTATATCATTTCAATACTGTGACTTAGAATTAGTTCATTTGGTTTTTGTGATTACAAGACTACTGTGTTGATTTGATAACTTCGTATTCATCTAGGCTTGGAATTTTGATTAGATCAGAAAGATTAGTTGGTTTTAGATTTATTTTTGTTTCAGCAAGGTGTGGTTTCTTTCAAGCTGGGTGATTTACCTTTGCAAGGAGTGAGTTGGGTTCAATTATGGGAAAATGTGTTGTTCATTTTGTTTCCAAAGCAAGTGTTCAATCTTAGAGAAAGTGTGCAGAGTGAAGTTTTCAGAGTGCCTTTCATTTATGCAAGTGTGGATTTGTTTCACTTATGCAAAAGTGAGGTTTGGACATTTATGCAAGTGTGATTTCCTTTTAGTAGAGTGTTTTTAATTTGAAGCAGTGCAAGTGTGTTTCAATTCCAAGGCAAGTGTGAAGAGTGTTTCCTTTCAAGCACGAGTGTTTTAATTTCAACAAGTGTGGAATCTAGCCTGTAGTGTGTGCCTAATTCTCAAGGTTCTGTCTTTTAGGTTACATGATAATGTTAGTTAGTAATTATTCCTTGCATATATTCTACACAATGACCTTGCAATAAAAGGACATGCCTCAGGTTGACAATTAATGTACTGAGTGATTGAGTTGATTTTATCAGATAATTTAATATACCATCATGGAGCTTACGACTATCAACGTTTAATTCAACGATACTTGACCCTAATAATACTAGATTTGTGACCTATAGACTATCTTGAGTTATTGATGGTAGAAACACAGGTGCAATGTTGACCCCTGGTGTGGTTATTTCAACCTTAGATTATTTAAGCATTTGTGAATAAAGATTTGGAGGTTGTTTTGTTGTAGAGTTCTTTAATCATGGTTTCTGGGAAGACAAATTGACCTTGGTGGTCAATTATAGCGACCTTCTATTTATAGACGTTAAGGATGTGATTAACTCTAGGAGATATATTGGAGGTTTGGCCAAAGGTGCTGGCCATGGAGTTTGACCTTCTTGGCATGCTTAGGTTCAAGTGTGCCATGGATTTTGACCTTCCTAGCATATTTGAGTTTGACCTAAAGGTGGCAAAGAATCAAAAATAGGAAAAGTAAGTCCACTAGTCCCTTGGTAGGAAAATTCTAAGTTATGACCCTTTTTTTTACTTGCAACATCAATGTGGTGCAATTGTTCTACAACACCGTTGTAATGGCACACTTGAACTTGAACATGCAAGGAAGGTCAAAATTCATGGCTAACACCTTTGGTCGAATCTCCACTTTATCCCTTGGAGTTAATAACTTCCTTAACATCTATAAAGAGAAGGTCATCATAATTGCCAACCAAGATCGATTTTCCTTCCCAAAAACCTTGATAAATGAACTCTACAATGAAACAACCTCTAAAACCTTATACACAAATGCCATCAAACAATTTTAGGTTGAAACAACCACATTAGAAGGTAGCATTGCACCTATGTTTTTACCGGTCATAACATAACAAGAATGTTGAAACTATGTCTCGAAAGGCCATAAATATGTACATATATTTCAGTTAGAATTCATTGTAAATCCTCTATTTGCTTATGAAATAGATGATGAATACTGAATAAGTGTTATGGATATTGCCCACTTGGATTGGCAAGAAGCATGCAAATGCCAATTCCAATCTTATTTCACTATCCGATCTTATTTCACTATCCAATTAAATTATAATGTGGCTCTGGCAAACACAATCATCCTACAAAAATTGGTTATGTGCGTCAATCTTAAAGGAGACATACTTCATGATGAAGTATTCTACATGGAAATAAGTGGTTGTACAATATTCAAGTTGCACAATACGTTCCTTGCCAATGCAAATTTCACCCAAGACTTAAGGTTTCCAATAGTTTGAGAAAACCTAATTTCATTTGGTAGAACAATTGACACACAAGGTTACATTGCAAACAATATCCCTGCTATAAGGAATATATTGATAGAAAGAATCCATACAACTTCATAATACAAAAAAAATATCAATTAATGGTCACTAAAACCTAGGCCAACAAATAGAAAAACTACAATGGTAAAATTCACGCCATATGTAGATAAGATTCAACACCCTCTTCAACCAAGCACCGAAGAAGAAGAATTTCCAAAAACACCTATAATAATTGAAAGTCGCAGAATCTTCATTTAAGTTCCACCAAAATATTTTGTTAATGTTGCTAAAATAAGATCAAAGAAACCATGGGGAACAAACTCCTAACCAAAATGGTAGGAAAGAGAAGAAATAATAAAAAAATAAAATAATATATATAGCTAGGATACAAGGAGAAGGATAATTGTCCCTTGAGAAAAAGCAAAGTAACTAGCACAACAAATTGATGGCCACAACACAAAATAAATTTTGCCAAGATTGAGACAACTTGTAATTTAGTTTCTCTAAAATTCAATATAACAAAATATATTGTACATAGTTTGCAATCTAACTTCAATGTACCATACATTAATAAGAGAAGTACAAATCACCAATGCTTCCAATCAGACCAAAATGACAAGCTAGCTACCTTGCTATAGGAAATCAACAAACAAAGACATCACCTAAAATAACTTAATAAGGTAGAATAATTCTGAATCATCTATGAAGTGGAAGTAGCTACAAGAGAGGGAAACACAAATAAATAAATAAATGTCCAACTAAAATCCTCTCTAATCCTTCTCATAGATTTTGACAGGTTATCTACCAACCAAAGAGCAGAAGAATTACTAGAGTGGATAAATCAATGCTATCTTGTGCAATATGACAATGATACAACTAATGAAGAAATTGTTGGAACAATTACAACAAAATTCAAAGGAGCATTGATCATCTTACTAGCTAAGCCCCAAGTTAAAGAAACAAATGCAAATGCTCAATTTCCAACAACAGGAACAAAATGTTGAATTTTAATTTTTCTAATTACACAATTACAATTACTTAATCAATAGAAACTGTAGTAGGATCACTGAAAGATATACAATCATAGATACAATAGAACACAAGTATTATCTTGGGAAACCCTCGTGGGGGAGAAAAACCCAACAACCAAAATCCTCAACATAGATTCCTTCAACCAGTACAATGATGCGCTATAGCTCTCTAAGAAAGATCAAGACCAAAACACCAAAAGAACCAGTCTCCAAGACTTGTGCGCTAAACCTTCTTATGCGCTCCAAGATGCACAAGAGAATTGTGTGAGTGTGTGTCCAAATGAGAGGCACCTATCCTCTATTTATACACAACAATGTCTCTTGAAGAGACACGATTGTTGACCTAACTAACCCATAAAATAGGGCCGACTAACCACAATGGGCCTTTTTACAATTATAAGTAAAATACCAATAATATAATAATTTATGTTAAGCCGACTTGTACAATATAATTATAATAATCGTTTAAAGGTTTGACTAAAACAAATATACAAGAATATCTCCCGTAGTTACACCAAAAATATTAACACTCCCTCTTAACTAGGAAGGTATTCTTTCCAGACACAGACTCCAAGTCTAATACCACACGAGCTCACATCCATTGAATGTTGGACATGCGAATCTATACATCCTCGGATATCCATAGAGCAACATGACTTCACCCCATGTAACCAAGGTCTTTGGGTAGCTCTCAATAGATACAACATGTCCCCTGGACATCCACTCCCTGTGATGCATTGGTACCTGATCATGTGCACTCTTGTTTCATTGCCAACCCTTTTTCATGTTGGATCAGACCCACCAGACTCAATGCCAACCCTTTTTCATGCTGGATGAGATTTTTTCCATGCTCATTGCCATCCCTTTTTCATGTTGGATGATTTCCACTTGTCACTCCCTTTGAAGAGGCACCACACAAGGCTTGTCCATGAAGTACTCGAACTTCCTCCTCGACAACGGCTTAGTGAACACATATGCAACCTGATCCTCGGTAGTCACGAACTGGAGCCTCACTACTCCCCTCTATACCATATCCCTGATATAGTAGTATCCGATCTCAATATGATTTGACCTATCATGTAACACTGGGTTCTGACAACTTCATGCAACTCTGGTTGTCACACCAAATGAAGGACACCTCCAATTCGAGACCAAATAACCTAGACAACAGCTTCTGAAGCCATACTGCTTCTCTTCTCGCTGCACATGCTTCCACATACCCAACTTCAGTCATACTAAGTGCCACACATGACTGTTTTCTGCTGCTCCATGAGACCATACTAGAGCCAAGACTGAAACAATATATGGAAGTGCTCTTCTGGTCAGGAATACTGTCGGCCCAATCTAAATATGAGTATCCATACAATCCAAACTCATGGTTAGATCTATACCAGAGACCATGATCTAAAGTACCCTTAAGGTACCTCAACAAAAGTTTTATTGCAACCAAATGAATTTGTCTGGGATGCTCCAAATGCAGACTCAAGGTGTTCAGAACAAAACATATATTCGGTCTTGTGTTCGTCAAATACATCAACGAGCCCACTATCTACCTGTATAAGGTAGAATCCACAATCTGTGAAGTTGTATCCCGCAACAACTTAAGATTTGATACCATCGGGGTAACCATGGCCTTACAGTCCAACATCTCGAACCTCTTCAAGATTTCCATAGCATACTTTCCTTGATTTATGAAAATCCCATCTGATCTCTACCAAACTTTTAGTCCCAAGAAGTAGTGCGTCCTTCCTAAATCTTTCATCTCGAATTCTGTAGACAATTTTCTCTTACATTCAGTGATGAGATTTTTTGCACTTGTTAGAAATAGGTCATCTACATACAACCGTAGAATCATCGGTTCACCATCCTCAACCTTAAAGAAAAGGTTAGGATCTAGACTGCTCTTGGTAAAACCCAATCTCATCAGAAAATTGCCAATCCTTCCATACCATGATATAGGTGCCTGCTTGAATCCATATTAAGCCTTATTTAATTTTCACATATGAGTCTCCCTGTCATGTGTCTCAAATCCAAGTGGTTGATCCACATAAACTTCCTCTTTTATTTCACCATTCAAGAAGGTTGTTTTTACATCCATTTGGTGCACCTTCCATTTTATCGTATTAGCCAATGAAAGTATAGTCCCGATTAAGGTATATATTGCTACATGAGAAAAAATTTCTTCATGGTCAATCCCTTCCTTCTAAAGAAACCTCAGGCCACAAATCTTGCCTTATATTTTTCAATACTGCCATCAGCTGTGTGTTTCGTCTTGTAGATCCATTTTGAACTCACCATAGATTTTTCCTTTGGTCTAGGAACCACATTCGAGACATCATTCTGCATAATGGACTAGTATTCCTCTGCCATGGCATCTTTCCATACTTGATTTTCTCCACCCTCTTCATAACTAGAAGGTTCTGCATCCATTATGTCACATAAGCATGCCATGTAGCTGGAATACGACTTCAATTTCTTACTTTCCCTGAAATATTTCTATGGGGCACCAATTCTTTCTGCATCTCTGATAAGCTCTTGTGCCCAAGCTGTTCTTCTCTTGCGAGAAGGTATCTCGACTGGTTTATGAGCTTCTACCATGTCAAGATCCTCTGGAATGACTTCCTCTGGTACAACTGCCTCTGGAACTTCAAGAACTTCATTTTCTTCTTCATGTGCCTCTTCTGCACAGATCTGTTTAGATTTACTGAAAGCTGCATTCTCATCGAAGGTTACATCTCGGTTGATCTCCACTTTCTGGTGACCGAGAATGTATATCTTGTAAGGCTTTGATGTGTCACCGTAACAAAAAAATATGCCCTTCTATTTGGAAGGGTCCAACTTTGTCCTCTTTTCCTTGGGGACGTGAAAAAATACAAGGCATCCAATATTCTGAAATGGTTGACTTCTAGCTTCTCTCTTGAAAACATTTCCTCAGGTGTTTTGTTTTTAAGCACCTTGTGGGGACTTTTATTTTGCAGGTACACTGTCGTCTTCACTGCTTCTTCCCACAGATACATAGGAAGATCTTGATCATGGATCATGGCCTTTAATGCTTCCATGATTGTCCATTTCTTCCTCTCACCTATTCCATTATGCTGAGGGTTCTAGGGAGTAGAAAACTCCCTCTAATCCCAACTTCCTTGCAATACTCCTTGAATTATTTCGAGGTGAATTCACCTCCATTGTCTGATCACAAGGTCTTCATCTTCCGCTCTGTCAAGTTTTCTACTAGAGCCTTGAACTCTTTGAACTTGCCAAAAACTTCATTCTTTTCTATTAACAAATAAATCCAAGTTTTACGTGAGTAATCATCAATAAAAGATACATAATATACATACCCACTTAGTAAAGCTACTGACATTAGTCCACATACGTCTGAATGCATGATGTCCAAAACTCCATTGGCTCTGCTATCACTATTAGGAAAGGAGTGCTTCACGTTCTTGCCTTGTGCACATCCTTTGCACACACCATCTGGTTCTGCTTGGATTTCTGGAAGACCTGTTGTTATCACATGAACTTGTCAAAGTCCTGTGGGTTTGTGGTTTCTACCTAAGTCTGTAATTTTTCCTTGTCTCTCTCCTTTTCATAGACCAAGTCTTAAAGTTTCCCCTTCGACTGGTAAAGTCAGTTTTTTCACCCCTTTTTGTTTAAAAAACCTGGTTTTCCTTGATGTCTTACCTGAAAAAGTCTCGGCCCAAAGCCTTTCCATTTTCCTCTAAAGATGAACACCCATCTCCTTTTGTTTCAATCACTCATCCTATTGTTTTCCCAACCCCTATCCAGTCATCTAAGTCTTTGTTTACATAGGCCGCAACTACGGGCTCAAAGCGCGACACTCAGAGCGGTCCGTTCTGGACCCGAATCAAGCAAAAAAGGCAGGTTCAATTTTCAACGATGGGAATTCCATGTGGAGTTCATATTAGCGGCTCGCGGGCGTTCGAAATATTAAAAGTTGCATGAAGTATAGTGCCGGAGCAAAAGGCCCGAAGAGAGCACGAGCCATTGATTTTTAAAGGGACATGTGGCAGTTGATCCAAGTGTTCGGGCAAATAAGCTTTGGGAGTTTCTAAGTGAGAAGTGTGTGGAATTCCTGAAGTGCTGAAGCTCGAACTCCCGAAATAATCTGAGCCATCAAAAGCTGACGACGCGTGGAGGCAGATCCCTCGCTTCGGAGTTCGGCACTCCGGAGAATTGTGGGAGTTAAACATTGAAAAGTCCTGAGGCAGGAGAAAAACTGTTGATTAAAGAGGATGTGCGTCAGTAGATCGACAACTCCAGGTAAAAGCACAAAAGGTAAGCGAGATTTGAGTTTGGATTTTCCCGGAGCCCGGAGGCCCGAAATGGATCTCGACTGACCTAATCCAGAAGCCACACGTCATCATATCCTTAGCTCCAGAGGTTTTGTTTGGGGCAAATATAGTTTGAAGTTTGAAAGGTCTGAAGCCCGAATCGCGAAGCATATCTCGACCATCGATTTTAAAAGGGAAGATCCGATCCATCAATCTAAAAGACGTCGGGATTGACTCGAAGAAGTCGTGGGCACCACCTGGAACATTCATGGGTGTCAGGCCTCGTCCCGATCCTAATGAAGGTAGTTAATGGTCATGGGGGCGACAGTTGAGACCTCATCTCATCCCATAAATGGAAAGCATACTGAGAATGGCCGTGGGGGAGATTGTCAATCCAAAGTTTCCCGAGGGACGGATTTTCCTGCAAAGCACATAACTAAGACGTGCTTGCGTCTGACATAGGAAGGCCTGCACAGGCTGACAGAGTAGGCGCCGACTGGAAACTTTGAATGCAGGGGTCCGATCACATTCCTGGTGGTTGCAACATTTTTAGTGTATATAGGCAGTTTTGATATTTTGTTAAGGTCGAATAGTTGAGATAGGCTCCCTGCTATTGTAATATTTTGATGAAGAACACCGGTTCTTTGGTTATGTCTTGATTTGAGACTTCTTGATTAATCTAAGTAAGCTTTCTTACTCCATCTTATTTGCCTCTGATACTAAGAGAGTTCATGATTGACTGATTCACATGGATTGTTGTGTCTGTATTATGATGAATGTTTGATTATAATGCTGTTATGATTTCTTTCAGTTTCCTTGAAATTTGAATCCAAGAGGATCTTGTGTTTAAGTTTTTCTTCCTTAGGCTGCTGGAAGGCCTGATGTTCACGACATACCTCTACACTTTTCTCACCAAAGTCTTCCTCCTACTCACCTTTACTCCAACTTACTGACTGAAGCTGATCCCAAACCTCAATTGCTTGCGCATACCAGTTCAGATTTATGAGTTAAAATGTTATTTTCATTGAGTCTTCTCCATTTGGCCTCTTAAAACTCATTTACATTTACTGTATAAACTGATGGGTACTGGGATTACCTTCTATGAAATCTGAGGGTGACTTCTAGTGCTAACATTTTTGGCGCCGTTGCCGGGGAACGAATTGAAGACTTTTCGCTGGGATAGAATGACAAAGAAGCTCTGATTTTGAAGGTGCATCGGATATCAGTACCATTGAAGATTGCAAATTTCACCTGGCGACTCCACTGTTTTAGTTCTGGCTCCTAAAGGCAGACACATGAGGTCCACTCCACTGTTGCCTCTAGCAACGCTTGAAGCTGACCCAGAGAAAATTATTAGAAAGGGAAAGACCTTTCAAAAAGGTACCTCCACTGTTGTACCAAGTTTTTATGATAATTTGCATAATCCCTCTTTACAAACTCCAGTAACTGTTTCTGATTGTCCTATTATACAAACTGTTGGAGTTTCAAGAAATTTAATTTTTGGGAGTTTTCCTACTAATTTCTCCCCTCCTATTCTTGGTTTGGAAGGAGAGAGATTTGACACCCCTTTCTCCCTCAAAGTTGTGAAGTGGTTTATACCTAGGACCTTAGAAGACTTTCCTACTCCAGACTTTACTACTCCTCCTCCTATTAGAGTTGATACAACTACAGAAGGAGAAACCTCTGTTCCCTCAAGCCCCTTATCTTTATCTCCCAGAAGCATGGTCCCAATTTCACCTCCGAAGTCCACCCCCTCCAGGTTCGCCTCTAGTTCACATCCCAATGGCAGGTGCTAATCCCCCCAGAACTAGAATGGAAGCTATAGTAGCTGCGTGGTTCACCCCTCTCGTTCTTCCTCAGCCTCTGAATGCTCTCCCAGCTGATGGCTACCTTAAGCAGTTTCCCAAGTTCACATGTGAAGGAGACATAACTGTAGAGGGACACCTTAAAGCCTTTTACAGTTTTACAGATAATCATGCAATTGAAAACGAAGATGTATGGATGAGGATTTTTGTTCATAGCCTTGATGGTGAGGATAGGAAGTGGTTTAGGTCCTTGCCTCCTGGATCTATTGGTGGGATTGAAGCCCTAGATGAAGCCTTCTTAAAAAATTGGGGGGATAAAAAATATTTCTTGTACTATATTACAGAGTTTGGATCAATAAAGAAAGAAGAGGGGGAATTTGTTTCTGACTTCTCAAAAAGGTTTAATAAAATGTATAACAAAATTCCCACTGAGATTAAGCCTACAAAAACCTCTGCAAAGATGACCCATGCTAGTACTTTTGACCCTGATTTTTGCCTCCTGTTAAGAGAAAGAAGAGCTACCTCCCTGGCTCATATGCAAGACACATCCATTGAAGTAGAATCCAATCTCATGGAAGTTGATAAGCTTAGGAGTAAGGTTGATAGAGATAGAATCAATTTTGAAAATGAGATCCAAAAAATCAAGATCCCTGTACCATTTTTGGAACTGATAAAAATTGAAGAATTTTAAAAATGTCTTTCCAAAGTGTTGCTACCCAAAGCCTCCTCAAATACCATTGATTCAATAAATCTGCAAGATGAAAAGCCAGTGGTCATCTTAGGTCCCTTGATAGAAGAGGTGATTCATCCCCTCCCTTATATACATCATTGAACATACATGATAAGGTGCTGCATAATTGTTTACTGGACTCAGGGGCATCTCACAATCTCATGCCCAAAACAGTCATGGATGAACTTGGATTGGAAATCATAAAGGCCTACCATGACTTATATTCTTTTGACTCTAGGAAAGTGAAGTGTCTCGGGGTCATCAAAGATCTGGTTGTGACTTTGTTTCAGTTGCCCATGAAAAGTGTGGTCATGGGCATTGTAGTGGATGATGTTCCCCCCAAGTTTGGCATGCTCTTGTCAAGATATTGGATAAAAAGACTTGGGGGAACTTTACATATGGACCACACATATGCCACCATTCTTGTCTTTGGGGGTAAGCATAGAAGACTTTACAGGGAAGCTCAGTTGGCCTACATCATTAGTGATACGGAAGACCCCACCAACCATC
>SNQJ01S0023476.1:112476-171584 GCA_010110895.2 Picea sitchensis | reverse complement strand
CTCTAGCACCAACTAGAAGGAAGCACCAACTCCTTGGTTTCTCTAGCACCAACTCCTTGTGTTCAAGAACCCACTTGAACCTTTGAGGACACCAGTCCTCCCTAGCTCCTCCCAACCACCCTGAAATATATATCTCTGCTACTGAAACTTATTATAGTGATTTGATGTTCAACAATGGCTTACCAGACTCATCACTGTTCTGCTGCATTTCGTTGCTCTGTCTACCTCATTTCCTTTCTTCTCACATCACTTGCACTGTCTGTTCTTTCGCTTTTTATGCTCTGTGCGCCATGTCCATTCTCTGCACAATTCCACTTCTGTGCTATTCAGCTGCTGCACTCTCCTCCTTCTTCACACATGAATCACCTTCACCAACAACAACCACAACAAACTCCTACAGCAACAACAACCCCATCTCTTCTCTGTACCGTGTATTTATAGCTTCTGTGCAACTTGTGCATGCAGTGTTCGCAATGCCTCTGCATGCTGACTCCATGCCATTATCCTCCACCTCTTGAGTGCTCTGTCTAATCATCATCGTGACTCTTCAACTTCTCTGGTGGTTTTCCCCACATGTCCAGCATCACTGTATGTTATACTGAGATTCCTTAGCCTCTTTGGTAGTTTGAGACTCTTCATCTTCTCTGTGACAGTCGAAATCACCATCTCTATTTCAGTTACAGGCCTCAATGCTCATCAGCTGTCAATCGCCTACACAAACATCTTCATTCCTCTCAGAGACTCTTCACCTCCTCTGTCAGTCATCCCGAAGTGTCTTCGCATCTTCTGGTAGAAACCATCAATGGTTTCTAGCGGTTTCACTGTGTCGTGCAACAGTAGCCCTCGAATATCCTTCAGTTTAATCTACGCCATTGGATGAGCATTATTAATCTTTCCTTTAAATCGGGTTTCGACATTTCGACATTCCTATTGCATTGTGTTCTTGCCTCTCCAAGTCGTGATCCTCGAAACTCCGATATGGAGTTACATCAACGGTCCAGATCCAAGCTTGATTTAACGGTTGTGATTGAATCGCCATATCGCATATCGCGATTTTGGTATTCTTGTTGCCTTGTTTTCTATTCCTCTTATTGTCGTGATCCGCGAAACTCTGATATGGAGTTGTGTCAATGGTCCAGATCTGATCTCTATTCAACGGCCGTGATTAAATCGTGAATTCGCATATCGCGAAATCGAGATTCCTGATGTCAATGTTTTTTGACAACTTCAACACTCGATCCTCGAAACTCTGATCAACGGTTCAGATGTGATCTTGATTGGATGGCTCAGATTGCACCGGGATTTTTCATATCGAGAAATCGGGATTTCTGTTGCATTGTTTCTTTGACATTTCCAACATGTGATCCTCGAAACTCCGACGTGGTGTGCATCTGCTAACGTCACACGTGGATTGACACATGTTGAATACTGCCACATGTCACTCTAATTCATGACTTAAATGTGCCTGAAATGTTGAATCAGTCTGACACTTTTCATTACCTGATTGTGCCATGTGTCCCTAGCTGACGTGGTCTACTGACGTGAGTCAGGTCTATAGTCTAGATCACATCTTGATCTGATGGTTCAGGTTCAGTCGGGATTTCACACATCATGATTTCGGGATTCTTGATGTCAATATTCTTTGACATCTCCAACTCTCGATCCTCGAAACTACGATAGGGAGTCGTATCAACGGTCCACATAATCCCCTGAGATGGACGGTCCTCCTGCTTCCGGGATTTGTGAGCCCTCCGACTGAGCTCGTGGTCCACATGACCTCCCCCTATATGACCGTAGCCAAACCTCCTCATCAGGGTTTCAGACTTTCAATGCCGCAATGCATTAGCTCATATGATTCCCAATATGTGAAACCCCGATGAGTCAACCCTCCTTTCGGGATTTCACCTTGGCTTTTCCCGATGGTAAACCTCGTGCTTCTCCTATCCGATCTGACAGCTGACGGGATTTCTAAATGAGATCCAATAGCTCTCGATATTTGTCTTCCTTCTCCTCTGTGAACTCCTGTATCTTGAGCTTTGTTGCGCGCATTCTCCTCGACGTTGTTCCTCCTGAGCTTTCACTTCCGAATCCCGAAGGGATTTCATCCTTCTTATCCTGCCATATTCACTGTTGTACTTGCCATCAATGACACGCATACGCTACCTGTTAAACATTTTCCAACAAAATCATCTCGCAACATGTCCTTTTCCCATGTGAGTGATGAAAGTGAAAGAGCATCAAATCTAACTTTATCAATGTTATGTTTGGAATTAATCTCACCAAATCTTGGCATATCGAAAGTATATGATTGTGGCGGAAAAGTGTAGGAAGTTGTGGGTAAAGTATCAAGTCCACCAGAATCTAAGAAGATATTAGGATATAAATAATAAAAGGAATCATAAATAAGCACATGAAAAGAATCTCTTGAGCTATGATATTTAACAATGGTATTCTCAAGACATTTCTCTTCACTTTCTTTAAAACACTCACTTTGTTTTGGTGATAAATTATTTAACATAATATGATCATCTAGATTTTCCTCCCGTATGATAGATAATTCAAAACTGACGTGACAAACGTCTAGTCTTTCCTATGGATAAAGGACATTTTGAGGATGAAGGTTTAAGGTGTCTCCTTCCAATTGCATATCTTCTTCTCTAATTAGTTTCATAGGAGTGATAGAATGTTTAATATGATTTTCGTCGCTTAAGTGTTCTTCAAAGACTGAGTTTAAATATTGATTAGAGCATGAGTTACAAGAATGAGGATATTCACCTTGACCAAGAATCGAATCTTCTTCCACGATGGTTGAAGACTGAAAATATAATGATTCATACGAAAAACCAGTTTGGTTGTTGGTAAGAACCTTGTCAATAGATTCTACCTCCCTTGCTTGTTCAAAATTTTTGGATGGATTCCTCTCATACTGTGAACAAAATTCTTCTCGCAATTGAGTGATAGGATTTGTAACTAGTTCTTCATTTGCAATTGAATATGACTGGATGAAAGGGATGCAAGCATCATAGAGGAGATTTAATACAAATGACATGTCATCGAGATTAAATTTACAGAGGATATGATATATTCTTGTCGAAAAGTCTTCTGAAGATGAACCATTGATTAGTGAAGTCTGAAATTCTTCACATAATTGATTGTAATCATAGATTTCAAAAGCATCTAAAAATTCATCTACAAATTGAAACCAATAAAAAATGTGACATGATGGAAAAGATTCAAACCAATGTTTAATCCGACCTCTAAAATTAAAACTGAACAATCTGCATAAAACTCTTAAATAATAAATGTCATGTTTGATGCATTTGCACCAAAACTTGTTAAGGTGGTCTTTATCAGATGCATTGCCTCCACCATCAATGGTGAGTTTGGACAAGCGAGAGACTGTCTTGTTGGGAACATCGGGTAATGAGAAGTGTAAAGAATGTTCCAACACAGTGATTTGGGGAGCCATGGGGAAATTAAATACATTTAAAATAAAGGCTCCTACAAGGCCATCTTGTCAGTCGGCGCTCCTTCTAGTGCCATTTGTTGATGGGCGAAAATGATCGTCCGTTAATTGGAAGAACGAGTCCAGTCTGGGGTTGTCTAAGTAACCCAAGCCGTTTGATATAACTCATTCTGATGGGTTTAATGGCTCCATTGGCCAATCTAAGAATCCTAAAAGAAGCGAAATAAAAGAAAAGAAATAAATTACTAATCAGTAAATTAGTATATATATGTACATATATTATAATGCAACTATAATAAGCATATTTAAACAAAAGATTGATTACTTTTATACATACATTATTTACAAACTGCAAGTTTTGATCTAAACTTGCTAAACTCTATGTGCCAAATGATTGCTTCGCAAAAGCAGATAAAGAAAGCACATAAAATATCTTTGGTTTTTTCTTTATAACTCAAAAGGACTAGTAAGAACAAATGCTATGAAACACAACACATGGATAGTCAAAATCCAAACCATACATCTGTGTTCCAGTGATGAGTAGCGAAAGAAGAGGAAAATAAATGATCTAACCAGTTAGTAAGTTAACGCTATGTATCCAGACATCTGTATGATAGAGTATATCCAGCCACCTTTTCCAAGAGGGAAACCTGCAACGAACCTTAATATTGTTTCGAATAAATGTGAAACAATGTGTTGGAAACTGAGTTTCAATAACATAACGTATGATACAAATAGTCGCAGTGATTTTATGATTTACAAGAAATTACAGTGAGATAAATCTTATTGTAAGAACTTTGCATTTAAACATTCAACAGAGAATTAAAGATAAATCTCATCATTTGAGTTGAATAGATGATCACCCTATATAATATCTAAAGCATCACATATGGACAACATTTACACATGAATTATTCCAACAACACAATAGATTATGAAGACTAAAGATGTCGATAACCTATTGTCATATTAGAATAAACAAAACTTAAACAAAGACACCATCCACAAGAAGCTAAAGCCATAATGTGTACTGTTGTTTAATTAAAGTCTGCAAATTAATTGTCCAACTTCATCTCCAAGCTAAGATGTCTTGATTACAAAAATTAAAAGTATTTAAAGAGTTTAGAGAAGCTAAACATCCTATCTTGTGGGATAAGATTAAATCTCAAAAATGATTTTCTAATCACAAAATATAGGGCAATATAACCACTCCATATCACACTGTATCTCTCAAAACTAAAAAAAACTTATTTCTGTTTACAAATGATGGGCCAAAGAAATGGCTAGTAAGCTCATAAATAGTCCATATCATCAGATCACCACCAGTTACATTATATCATGTGAGAAAGAATGGAAATAAAGGAGTTTAGATATTATTATAACCAATAATTTCCACAAATTTGAATGAAGATAAACTGGCTACAGAATCAGCTGAAGCTAGTTTATTTTAAACAACAGATATCTAATTAAATTTATAATAATATAAAAACTAAAATAAAAATATAGCTAAGAAAATCAAACAAATCTTTACCTCATAACTGCATGCTAAATTTGACTCAAAAGATTTCAGAGTTAACTACTTTTGTAACACTCTCAGCATTCTTAATTATCACGTTTCCAGTCCTTTTTGAATGCTTCCCCTGCCTTTGAACAGTGGACTTCAATCTATGATTTTCATTCTTTAACGAGTCAATCTGAGTAGTAAGGGTTTTGATTTGTGATTGAAGAATACGTATGTCTGTATAATACTTATCGATCCAAAACAGACAAACTTCACACCGTGGATCTGTGATAGTTGTTTGAGGATGTCCACAACCATGTGTCAGAATGTCTCCACTATTGCCTGTGGGTTTTTAATCAAGATTGATACCTAGGAAGCCTTGGTTGTGCTTCAGACATGGTGGAAGGTTATCTACATAGTCGAATTGTTGACTGTTTGGAAGGGTTTCCACTGGGGATTTTATGTTAAGATTAGGGAAGACAAATTAATTCATGCACAAAAATTTTCGAAATCTCAGAACTAACATCTTGTTGCCCAGGTAAAAATGGTCGAGTATTGCCTCATGACGAGGGTTTTCCTTCAAATTTTTTGGCATGTGAAGGGATGTTTCTCTATGAGAGGTTTACCTAGCACTGTAGGAATGTCTATAAAAATAAAATAAAAAAAAATTCTTATCTTAACCGAAACATGAATTCTAAGAAATTTACCTCCAAAGGTCGAGGCATATCTTTGAAACGATCTAGTTTATGGGGAAACGGCCCACGATAAAGGTAAAAGAGCCCATTTCGTTCTTGGTTTTCAAGGGTTTGGTCTAATTTGTCATGGTTTGCTCATAATATCTCCCGTAAAATCGTGTCTCCAACAAGCAAAAACGATATTAAACTCTACTATGTAATAAAAAATGTGTAAAACTTCAGGGTTGTTTGGATCTACTTGGACGAAAGGGGCCATAAAGGTTCAACAAACCAACAGTCACAAAAGCTTAAAGAGATCACTGTAAACATGAAGGGTTTTGAAAACAAAAGAGACCAGGGCAAGAACCAAAGAAACCAAACCCACGCACGAATTAAATGAAGGAATAAGTGGTTTCATAAGAGAGTTGGGAATTTCATGTAATGATTCTTTGAGGGTAAAAGAAAAATCTCGAGACTTAAATCGAAATCATGGACATGTCATTTTCAAAATTCCACTATCAACAGAGTATGAAATGCGACCAAATAAGTTTAAATATTATCATTGTGCAAAGGGTGAAGTTACTCATTGTAAAGTTAAGATAAGAGGTGTTTAACCAATCACAACATAGTGACCAAAGAAGGATTTACCAAGAATCATTCATGAAACAAACCCATAGCCTAACATCAATCGATTCTCAGTGTATCATTTAAATGTCCAGAGTAGACCTTATAACAATGAGAAATTTAAAACAACCATTTTATTGAAATGAGATAGGCCTCAAAGCAATATATCATCCTTAAAAAGGGTTGTATGATCATTAGTTTTCTTAGGGAAATAAGCCTTAAAATAAAATGAAATAAATTCATAAGTTTCAATGCTTTGTTCATGCTTTCAGTCATGAACGAATCATGAAAACGAGAACTAGGAAAAATAAAAACCTTTTATAGCCCAAGACTCATCTTTCAAGTAGCAATGTTCATATGTTTAAGCGGAGGCGGCTACAAAATGTATGATTCGTTGCTTTAAGAATTGAAAATATTGTGGGGTTGCCAACAGGTACCTGGTGTATCTGAAACTTCAATTGGTGTCTCACGAACTAGACTGGGATATTGTTGGAATCACTCAATCCACTTTCATTGGCAACATCTAGTTCACAACGCCATATTTCAAAACAATGACAATGCATTTCATTCAAATTGCTAGAATTGTTTCTTGAAACTAACCTGAAGAACATGATGCATTAAAGGAACTGAAAACAATGAGATATCCCTTAACACATTTGCAAGGTATAATTATGTGTGATTAGTGCATGAGGTAATTTCTTGGTAGGATGCGAACTTTCAAGTGAGTTTGCAACAAGTAGACTTGACACTTGATTTGACCCTCAAATGGTTGAAAATGACATCAGGAGCCTTTTGTACATCCCCTTGAGACAAGATGTGATAATGAGAAGTTTAACACCAAGGGTGTGTCCAATGTTGAGCCCTATTTCTTTCATTATGCTGAACACTTATCATGACACCAAGACTCTTACATGGACTAAGGTCAAATTTATTTGCTCATGGAAATATCAAACATGATTTATTTACATAAGACATGAATCAAAACCTAAAAATTAAAATACCCTATGACTCAAACCAGAAGGACTGATCACATGAATGACAGAGACCAATGATGTCCTTCTGCGACCAGCCTAACAAAAATAATAGAAAATTTAGAAAAAAAATTACTCCTGAACATTTCATGGGCTCACATTGGATCCACAAGGGATGGCATGCTCCCTGTGAGATGCCAAGAATGTTGCAGTTCCATTGCGTTATCCATTGGGCCATGGAGTCTTATTGTTGATCTACTGCAAACCAAGAAACTAAAATAAACAAAAATGCTCGTATGATGAGCGTATTCCCCTACTTCTAACTCGATCTATGAGATGCTTGATCAGGTGAAATAAAAAATCTAGTGCATCCATGAAAGGACCTTGTATAATGATTGAATTCCTTGCATAACCTTGCTTAACAGGAATTCAAACTGAAAATTAAATCCAATATGAAAACTTATCCACTTTGAAGAACCAATTCAACTAACTAATTATGGGTAACTCATAAAGGTCTCTTTTTCTAATGTTTCCAACAGAAATGAAAAAGGATCTTGAAGAATATGTGTGAATACCACTTGTTGTTTAATACAAATGAAATTACAACATGTTCCTATATTTTCTTCCTATTCACAAGTATAGAGTAACATACAATCTTCTTTCTTCACTGTATCATTTTATTTAGACGCTGATTTTTCTTGTTCTAAGTTTTCAAATGCAAGATCATTCTCGGAACAAATGGAAACAATCTGATTATTTTCCTTATCATTCATTTCAACCTCAATAAAATTATACATATAGAGAACCATAGGATCATGAAGAACATGGAAAGGTTGTTGTTGAATTATATGTTATCTGTATGTTCAAAACATCTTGTGTGATTCTACAACTCAACTCTCTCTTCTCTATAAGGAACTTCAAATTATTCTTTCAAAAGTTTAAATGAAGAAAAGCATAAGGGAAATGACTTACCTCCGACTAAGTCACAATTTTCACTATGATCGAGGTCATAACTATCATAAATGGGTTGAATGCTTTCATAAGACTGCTGAAAATAATCATTTACTGGATGAAAGGATATTTCTGAGGTTTTTTGGAAATCAAAATCATCATAGTCATTGTACTCATCATATACAGGTAAAAAAAAGGCTTCTTGAACATCATAAATAACAAAATTAGAGAAAACATCTTGCTCCTCAACAGGATTCTCTGCCAAGTCCTTCTCATTGCATCCTTCTTATTCATGTTCACTGTCATCCATGTCTGCGTTCCACTCCTCATCCTCAACTTGATTTGAAAATTTTCCACAAGTGCTGACATTATCCTCAACCTCTTTAGAATTGATGAACATTTTTTTCAAGGTGACATACCTCCTTTCTATCATAAGAAGAGACAAATATGGATGAACAGTTGTTACATAACACAGTCTAGCAACAACTTCAAGAGGTCAGATATCTAAAGGCATGATGCAATAAAAACTATACAATATCCTATTGAAAATAGCAAGAGCTTTATCCTCCCCTCTTTTCAAATCATAAAACTCAACAAAGAACTAGTCAAGAGATTTTTTCTCTCCCCGACGACTTGAAAATGCACCAAATAACTCATCCCACGAACCAATGGAACCCGCTGCTAGATTTTTAAACTAAAAAGCAACATCTCCAACCAAATATTTGGAAAATAACCTCATAACCATATCCTCATGCATGATTTCCAAATTGTCAATGAAAATTTGAAAATCTCCCAAATGCTTCTCAACTATAATATGATATTCTACAACAAAAAGAGGAAGATATTCTAAAAACTTGGGAGGGTAAGGATGAAACGTAGATGGCAATTTTAAGGGTTTAAACATTTTTTCTCTTTTTCTAGATTGAACATCAGTAGGCTGAAAGTGAGTTTCAATGGATTGATTGCAAATTCCAATAGTGGTGGTAGAATATGGTACTATTATCACACAAGGTGGTGAAATAGTTGTATCATTCACATGGTTACAGGGCTGATCATGTTCATGAAATATTTGAATACAAACATTGGTCTCATATGTTTCAGATGAAGGACTAGGGTCAACATCAACTATGTAAGAAGAATGCATACCTTCTTCTTTCAAAGGGGAATATACAATAGTAGGCTTATGGTCATCAGAGTAAACAAAGAAAAGGATGATTCTCCTAATATATGAAGGAAATGACAGGAAAGAAATGATAAAAGAGAATATGAGATTTTGAAGAAAACTTATATCTTGATACCTGGACTTCTCGTGTCTTCCTTCCATTTTCCGTTTGAGATCATTCCTCAGTGGAGTCCTATAACTTGATTTGAATCATCGACAAGTTCTTCAAATGGGTGTCGTAACCATGGTGAAAAATGGCAGTCTGTTCTGTCACCAATCCTTGGTCACCATCAAGAACTGGTAGTGATCTGTGTCGTACATCCCAAAGAATATCTTCAACTTCGTCCTTGACAACAATGCCAAAAATGTTAACATTAGAAGTCACACCTAGACTGTTGTAGATGTAAGCCTAATACCCATCGGAATGTGAATAATAATTGTTTTCAATGTGTATAAAATGGGTGTGATACTCAGTTTATGATATCAACACAAAAACTCCATGAAATACATACCACCAAGAAAGGTTTTGAATAGCTTCAAATCTGTGTTTAGAGATATCAATTGGAAGTTAGAAAAATTATCAAGGAAAATGAAATACATGCATGCAGTTACATAAAGTACTTCTAAAACACATATAGAAGAAATCTCATTTGAGTAAGAACCTCTTAATCAACAAGAGAGAAACGTTTTATCATATTTGCATGAATTACCAACAATAAATCATTTACTGTAGTAATGAACGAGCATAATGATGAATCCTTCACCAAACCTAACATCAAAGTGAGATACAAACAAATGTGATAGTAGGAAAGTAAATTGATCTTTCACTATTAAATATTCTTGAGTCTTATACATACATCAAGAAACTTTGTTACAGTTTGAAACTAAAGATGAGAGTCTTGATGTCTAACCCTTCGAAGCCCTCATAGAGTTACAATGCATCTTAAATAACAAAATATACACAAAAATATTTACAATTCGCCACCTAACTTCTTCATATGATTCTATGCCTAAGAAAGGCATCACACTAGGTGTACACCATAAATGTAACCAAAATTTTGTTTTCCATGAAAATGTTGGCATCATTAATAACAACTAAAAACAACTTGATGCATGTGATTTTGTTTCAGGTATATCATTGAGGTAGGTGACCATTGATGTGCAACTGATATTTAAAAAGCTTATCCGAGCTCAACCTAACACCTGGCAGTCCTTATTAGCTCAAAATATTTGTAAAACTTGGTTCGCAACACTTGCGCTATAGACTGTCCTAAAATAACTAGTTCACAACGCCTTTGAGTTCACGCGCTACGAAATTTCCTATAGGTTCCTTTTTACATCCAAAATGATTCCAAAATTTTAAAACTTGCACAATAAGTTGGGAAAACACTTCCAAATCCTGCTATAGACTTCTAAAACATGGAGTAACCTTTGGAGAAATCATATGAATATGGTAACCTCAGCTCAAGACAAGAATCATTACTTAGGTTCTACGTATGTGAAAAAATGAACCATGGAAAAAATGATGCTGATGTAAAAATAATATCCTGTATTGACCTTTTCCTGGTACTCCTTTTGGTAGCCACCCTAGCCAAAATATCCAAATTCCTTTTTTCTACCTGCTCTTTGAAAGGTTGTAATTCTTCTTTCAATCTCCTGACCTCATCTTAGCAATCTCTCTTTTGTTTATACACATTCTTAAGATTCCTGTGAAAGGGTAGAAACCTCTTATCCAAGTATCTTGCTTTATCAATAGTCTTTTCATATAAAAATAACATATCCTTCAGTTTGATTCGGGCCTTGTTGACAGGCGATATTGACTGCTCGTCAACTGGAGGAGTGAATCCGGTCCAGGGTTGTCTAATTAACCCAAGCCGTTTGGATTAATCCACTCCGACGGTTTAGTGGCTCCGTTGGCCAATCTAAGTCCTAAAGACAACGAAAAACAAGACTAAAGAAAATAAAATAACTTGATGGATAACAATCGTTGAAAACTATATACAGATCTAATATATATTTATAGTTTAATTGACTAATATTTATAAAACAACTCTACAATATATACAACTGATTCTAATATATATATATAATATGTACACAATACGAATTTTAATCTAAATCTGCGAAAATGAAATATAAATTGATTTTTATTTATATTAAGCAACAGTGAAATTATTATTTAATCTATTTATATTCTAGAAGTGAAATACCATACTGTCTAATTAAAAACAGAGATAACAAATAGTAGAATATGTTTAGACTGCAGGAAATTTCTGTATTCATTAAACTGATGAAATAAAACTAACAAACTGACATGTTATCGCATCCCATATTTGTTCTTTGTATAGCATCCAATCTCCCTGTCCGATGAGGCAAAACCCACAACAGATCCTACAAATGCTTCTCATAAACGTGAAGCAGTAATGATTGAATCTGAATGATAGAACATATAAGGGATATAGTCACAACAATCTTATAATTTCACAAGTAGCCACATTGAGATAAATCCTGCTGTAAAAACTTGTGTATAAATGTTCAACAAAGGATAAAGATAAATCTCTTAATTCAATGTTTGAACATAATGATTATTGTATGTTAAATCTAGAGCATAAGACATGGAGAACATATAAATTTTTATCATATCAATCTATAGTAAAGCACAACAACGAAAGCAATAATAACTTAACTATAAATTGAAACAATCATAACTTGAATAAAACCACAATAGGGAAAAGCTAAAGCTATAACCAGTATCATATTTCATTCAAGTCTGTCAATAAAAAACCATAGTCTTTCCCTAGGCAGAGATGCCCTCATGTTTACAACATAACATGCTTATATAGGTTTAGGAACAAAATGATTCTTGTAGATAACATCAAATCTGTTTCAAAAATGTGGGGGATGCAACCTCCCAAATTTTACTTGATATCAAAAAACTAACAGCCTAATCTATTTACTAAAAACATAAAGATGGTATGGTTGGAAGATCCCAACAATGCTTCATATCTCTTTGAGAAATCATGGGTTCCTTTTAACAAACAAAAATGGGGAAATTTTAGATATGTTTTGAATTATAAAATCAAGCAACTCGAATTTTTTCTAACTGGTTACAGAATCTCACGATTCTGTAGCCAGTTATAATTATAACCATAGTCATATTTTATTCAATCAAACAAAACAAACTAAAAATTAATCTATGCAAACAAATCATGTATCCTAAATTGAGAAAGACAGAATCATACTAAACTTTGAAAAAGATTATACCTCAAATTAAGGGATTCAAACAAATCAAGCAATTTTGGAGTTTACTATTGTTGTCGCTGCTTCCACATTTTTAAAAATGACAGACCCTGTAGTTTTTTGGCGTTTGTCTTTGGCTTGAGCTATGGATTGGAGTCTTCTATTCTCATTTGTTAATGAATCCACCTGGTCTTCCAAATATTTAAGCCGAGACTGTAGTAAATTCACATCTGTATAATACCGGTTGATCCAGGATCGACATTCATTATAGTGTGTCTATTGGGATTGTTCATTGGCACTGATGGCATTAAAATTTGGAGAATTATCCATTTGACATGTAGGTTTGTCACAGAGTTGGATGCCAGGAAAAAAAGGATTGTCCTTTAGACACGGTGGCAGGTTGCTGACATAATCATAGGGTCTGTCAGGACAAAGTCCATATGAATATGGATACTCTTCGGCCAAGAACCTTTCAATTTCCGAATCCGAGTCTTCACTTATCTCAATTGTGTTTTCTATGTGTGCACAAGGTTTGGGTTTCTTTCGAGTACACTGTGAAACCCAACGAGCGGCCTTTTTATTCTTATAATTAACATTGATGCTTCCCTTAAACTTTTTCCCAGTGGGCTTTTTAATAGTCTTAGCACAACTCTTAGGATACAAATCCTGTTGAGTGTCGGGTTGAGTAGAATCAGGGTAGGTCGAGGGTTCCAAATTAGAGACAGGATCACAGGGCATGAGCGATAGAGGAGAAATGGTAGGTTTCACAAGGGTTTCTGTGATAATAGGCTTGTCCACCTATCCCAACTCACCATTACCAAAACCATTTCGTAACAAAAAATCATCCCAACAATCGTTGTTTAATTGCAACTGATGTACAATGATAATCTTAATTAAACTGTGATGGAACAAACTAGAATCGGACTCATGCCTCCTAAACCGCTTTCCCATCTTGTAAAGACTTCTAAGGAGGAAGTAAGGCATGTTCAATGAGAAATCAATGAAGATCATAAGAAATCATAGGTGATACAAGAAAACCAACCCAAATCACCCTTCACATGTAATAAATTGTTTCACAATAGCTAACAGATCATGCCATCTAGGTTTTAAAGACGAGACAGGCATACCTTGGTCGCAACTGGTAATTTTCCTTGAGGTGAACAACAATGACCAGGGAACCTCTTTGAATTTTGTGTTCTTGAACCACTTTTGGCCGACAGCTGGTAAACCCATAGTTGGATTATAAAATATTCATTTACCTCAAGCTGCACATCACCTATCTTAGCTTTGCAACCGTTGAAAGTTAATGCAAACTCCTAGGCAACTCTCAAATTGAAACCCTTAAACTTTTCAATGAATCCACGCCAACCATTCCTTTCTAAGTCATCTCTGGCATTGTCATAAGATAACAAGGTTTGGATGCCATTGGGCTCAATCCTCACCACCGAAGCCATGGCTAATAGAAAGGAATCAACACAGAAATCGGAGGTAGGGTTTGATAAGAAAACATAGAGCCATAGCCCCGATTTTTCACAAAGCAATGACATTTCGAAATGGTAGGCAGAGGTGTTAATCACCATGCATGGGAATGAGATCGTGAGGCCCGAGGCCATACAGAGCAATAATATCACGTTGTACCTCATATGATACCTTGGGATATGGGTAGTGTAAGGATGTAAGCATTTGAATACCATAGAGCACACACATTCATGACTTGATTACAAGGTAAATGTATCAAATAAACATTGTGTTAAATTTTTTATGAAACAAACCCCATTACTATTAATCGAATATTGACGACTAGAGTTTTTTAACTTATGTAACCAAGGCACGTTTAGGACCAAGGGGTTATAAACAAGGAAAACAATCATGTTCATAGCGAAATAAGACAATTCAATAATAGACCATATGAACAGTTATCCTTTGATAAAAAATCGAAACCAAGTGCAAATTCCAGTTGTGATATTTCATGCTTACAGTCATGAAAACAAAAATTGAAAGGAAGGTATGTAAAAAGCGACAAGTGATAAGTGTTGTTGCTCATGACGAGTAATGCAAATTTAGAGACCCTGTGTAGGCAACTTATAAACAATAGAAATTACATTATTGCTGCCAACAATGGCGACACACTGGGAGAAGCAGTTATCTCTGCTAAATGAACGAGTTCAGATTAGGATAATCAGAAAAAAACTTCAAATAGAAAACAACCAAAAAGTTGTCTGAACATCAGTATCAATTACAAAGCATTCCAATTTCAGATTACTATTATTTTAAAGAAACGAAAAATGACAACAATATTAACAAAAGAGAGTCACGATATTAAAGTTAAAATCTTCAATACTGTTGACAGAGCCGCTGCTGCCAGCAGGCGTTCATAACCTCGATAGGGATGTCATTTAACCCACTCCGATATCTATATCCTGCCAAGAAGTTCCAGATCAAAATGAAGGACATTTAAGGTCAAAATAATCCATTTCTGAGAATTTTCATATACTTGACATTGCTTCGCTGCCAACGGGCCTGCTCAGTACCCCGGTGAAGTTATATTGGCATCATGCATGCATTTACCCATTGCCAACAAACCTATTCAGTATCCCGACGGGTTTACAAGCACTTCCCATAGCTCTATGAAAGTTTATTTAGTTTTAAAAATTTTAATAAAGCGGGGTGACGTTGAAAATCCTGGTTTTTGGACACATCTTAGTAAATTACAGACCTTGAAAAAACTTTTTAGCTGACCTTCATTGAGATCTAGAAATAGTTTGTTAATAAAACTAATTTTCAAGAGAAGGGAGACATCTTTGAATTGTTCTCTTAAGGAACAGGGACTACGTAAAAGGAATTTTAATGGATGATCGTGAGTACCTTCAGTTGCAGATTGAAATCAAGAAATGCTTTTCAAACAACAAGTTATCTTTAACATGGCTGCAAACTCAGAAAAATATCACAATTGATTCTTAAACAACCTTCAACAGTTATTTTAGAGGGGAAATTTTTCTGTTCTCTTTGTCTGAACTAGCCCATGATGCAGGCATGTGTATTTCAAAAGGAAAGACTAATAAGCATAAAAGGAAAAATCAAAACAACCAGCAAAGAGAAACTAACAACAAACAAAACAAAAAATATTTACACAGTGTACATGGGAGTGTTTTCAGGCGAAGTACTTTTTTAGGGATTGGCCATTCACCGGAAAGGTGTCGGGTTGTCCCTCTAAATTCTGTAATTGGAAGGAACTGTGACCCAATTTCTCAGCAATTATAAATGGTCCCAGCCACAAGTTCTGAAACTTTGTATTCTCTCATTTTCCCTCATGAGGTTTATCCCATTTTAGGACAAGGTCACCTACCTCAAAATTTCTGTCAGAGATAGAATTGGAATAAAACTAGTTTTTAACAATGAGTTGATGTTGATCCAATTTTTGTTTTGCTTGAGCCCTCACTTCTTCTAATTTTAACAAAGTGTTAATTCGACTCTCCAAAGGGGGATAGTCCTCTTCCTGTACTTTCTGCGATAATTACAGAGATGGAAGGAGGACATGTGGTGGGAGAATCACCTCTTTGTCGTAAATAAGAAAGAAAGGTGAGTTACCCACAACAGTTTTAGGAGTTACTCTATCAGCCCAGATTGCGTTTAACAGTGTGTTATGCCAGCTTTTATGGTTTTCAGAGACTGTTCTCTTGATTATTTTGATCAAATTTTTATTAGTCAATTTTGCCAAACCGTTGCCTTGGGGGTAATAGCTGGAAAAATACTTTAATTTAATTCCTTTTTCTAGAGCGAAATCACTCATTTCAAGAGATCAAAAATAAGAGGCATTATCAAATACCATGCATTCAGGGATATCGAAACGAGTAATAATATATGAATTCTAGAAGGATATTACCTAGCTGGTATTTACATCTTTTAATGGGGTAGCCTTAGACCACCTGGTGAAGTAATCTGTGGCTGTTATAATATATTTATGTTGTTGCAAGGATGGCGGGTTGATTCGGCCTATAATATCTAGACCCCACTATTGAAAAGGGGAGTGTATCAAAACTGGTTGCAGAGGGAAAGCTGGTTTATGTATCTGTCCAGATGCTTTTTGACAAATTACACACTTGCAACACAAAGCATGAGCATCTTTAAAAAGGGTAGGCCAGTAATAACCTGCTCTTAATACTTTATGGGCAGTGGTGTCTCCACCAAAATGCCCACCAACTTCTTCTGCATGCAATTCCAATAAGACTTTTTCTACTTCATCTTTCTCAAGATAGCGCATTAGTACTCCATCAAAATTTTGATGAAACAGAATAACATTAATCAGTTGAAAAGAAGTAGATTTTAATCTTAGTGCTCTTCTTTTTGTGGGATCCAGGTGACGGGGAGTTGATCCGTGTACAAGAAAAAAAATTATATCATCATACCAGGGACTAACAAGGTTTTGTGCACAATAGAATTGATTTTGATGGTGTTGTCCTGGATTTAACATATCAATTTCCTCTTGCTGTCCTACAATTGAATCAGCAACCAATTTGCATAACCCTTGGCCTCTTACAATTTGTGTTGGGGTGATTTCTATGTCATACTCTTGCAAGGATGTGACCCAGTTTGCCCTTTTTTTGCCTAGTTCTTTCTGTACTAACAGATTTCTGATAGCTGGGTAAGGGACAATGATTTTTGTCCTAGATTTCAAAAGATAAGATTAGAAGTGCTTTACTACTTTGAAAACAACATAGGCTTGTTGATCTACTGTTGGGTAATTAAGTTCCGCCCCTTTGAAGGCTAAGCTCATAAAGGCAATTGGGACTTCGTTGTTTTCAACATTCTTTTGAGTTAGGACGACAACGTATGAACAGTCAGAGGCAAACGTGTAGAGGGTGAAGTCTTGGGAAAAGTCGGGGCTCATTAGAGAAGGAGCGTCTATTATGGCCTTTTTTATTGAATCAAAATCCTGGATTTCTAAAGGTCCCCAATGGTACTGTACATCCTTTTTTATTAGGTTTTGTAATGGTCTCACCATTTCTGAAAAGATGGGGACGAATCTCCTAACAAAGTTTATCTGACCTAAGAAAGATTGCATGGAGTTTTTTGACGATGGAGGGGGGAGTTTCAAAATGANTCCCTTCGCTTGATACAATGAATCTGAGGATTTTACCTTGTTCTACTGTGAAGATAGATTTTTTAGGATTCAAAGAAATGTTGTACTTACGACATCACTGTAGAACGAATCTTAAATGAGCTAGATGATCTCCTTTATTTTTTTAGAAGATAGTGATGTCATCCAGGTAAACTATGACAGATTGATTAATTAAGCCTCAGAAAGCAATGTGCATCACTCTCTAGAAAGTGGCACCGACATTTATGAGTCCGAAGGGCATCTTTCTATAGGCGTAGGTTCCCCATGGAGTGCGGAAGGTGGTTTTGAGTTGGTCTGAAGGGGACATTAGAACTTGGTTATACCCTGAAAAACCATCCAACAAGGATAATATTTCAGAACCAGATACCTGTTGAAGGATCTGCTCCATGGGAGGGACAGGGTAGTTGTCTTTATCAGAAACTCAGTTAAGATTTCAGAAATCGACACATAGTCGGATTTCACCACTCTTCTTTCTGATAAGGACGAGATTAGAGACCCATTGTGTGTGCCTAACTAGTAAAATTATCTTAGCGTTCAGGAGTTTGTTTAATTCCTTCTTGACCGTTGGTTCGAGTTTTGGATGCATTTTCCTTAACTTTTGTTGAAAAGGTTGGGTTTGGGGTTTCATAGGGATAACATGTTGTATGATGTTAGGATCAAAGGTTTTCAGGTCATCATACATCCAGGCAAAAACATCTTTGAATTCCTTAAACAACTCAATAAACGCTACTTTTTCTTGTTCAGAACACCCAACCCCTAAATTAATGCACTGTGGGTTGTCTTTAGTTCCCAAATTTACCTTTTCATGCGTCAAAGAGGAACTATTCGTTTTACAGTTCACCGATTTTCTGAACTTGTCATGAAGATCATAAAATTTTTCTAATCTAACTACAGATTTTGGGATAGAGTTTACCATGTCTGATGAAGATCCTGGAGATCTCGGATCTGGTATTACCATAAAGTCACGAAGATTTTTTTCATGGGTTCCTTCATCGATCACCGTGCCCTGGAAAGTTTCTTCCATATGCAGAAAACTTATAATATGTTGATCATCGTTGAAGACTCTCCAATTTGTGATGTTGTCTGGGACAGACGGTCTGAACAATAGTTCAATGGAGAATGCATTTGGAGATAATCCTTTTGTAGGAAAAAGTTTTGAAGCTACGTTAGCTAGCAAATCAACTTCTGATTTATTCAATCTAGGAATAGAATTTATGTTAAATGCGACAAACTTATTCATCAAATTCAATACCTCAGTTTGGTAGCTTTTAAGGTGCGGAGATAAACAGTGGATAGAATTTTTTNCTGAATCACCAAAGACAGTCAAATTTTGAATGTTCAAATCTAACGCTTTTCTGAGGCCTTCCAGGAGTACCTCGTATTCAGCTGTGTTGTTCGTACATTCGAATTCTAACCTGCAAGAAATCAGAGTCTTGTTACCTGTTGGATCGATGATGATGCAGCTTGCACCAGCTCCTTCCTTGGATTTTGACCCATCAAAGTATAGAGACCATATTTGATTTTCGTCGGTTGCATGTGTCCACTGAGAAGAAGTTGTTGGCTATGTATATGTCAAAATTTTAGACTGTTGTTCCGGGTTAGTGATGGTGGAAGTTTTGGCCATGAAATTACCGAAAAAAGTATCCATCCCTTGTATTTCGGGCAAATCGGCAGAAGGAGTGAATGGTTCATTAGGATCAGTTAAATCAGTCACCGTAAACTTCAAATAACATTCATGATTTACCTTGATTCTGTTGGGCTTTCCATTCTCGGGTAGCCATAAGTGAGACCAATCCATCGCAAAATAGCCATGCATTTATTATGACCAGCCTCTTCTTAAAAACAAACCATAAACTTCTGGGATATCTACGAAAATAATATCAATCACTTGATGAACTTTAGGGTTAGATGAAAATCTTATAAGCATATTTCTTAATTCGCCTATTACTTTAACACTAGTTCGATCAAGCTGGATAATCTTCAAGTTGGATGGTTGAACTTCGGCATTAATCTTTTGACAAACAGACCAAGGCATTACGTTAGATGATGCACCTAAATCTACCATGCAGCTATGCACATTCCTATTGAAAATTTCAAAAGTTAACAAAAATCGAGGGACATTTCTGCGAGTATTAATAGTGGAAGCTTGTTGCTTTTTACTCAGAGCCTCTAAAACTAGTTTATCTACATTTGTTACATTATTTACAGGAAGGTCTCTTTTATCGTGAGGCTTGGATGTTTTTTTGGTGGAGGCCTTCTGAGGAACTTTGGGGTTGTTTTGAACACCTTTGTTACTGCTCTGATTTCCATTTTTGTTGTTCTCTGCAATATTTGTAGCATTTTTTGCAGAAAAAAAGGAAATTTTAATAATTCATAAACATAAATGTTAGCCCTAAGCTTCTTTAAATCTTCAACCAAATCATAATCTAAACTTGGGTTTACTGAATTTTGTTTAGTCTCAATCGATTTAGATTGTTTTGGAGGCAATGTCGAAGTGATTTCGGAAGAAGGCTTATTTGGTGTCTTGCTCCTAGTATTGTAAGGATGCACTGTTTCGAAATTAGCTTGAAAAATGCTATTCGAAAAATGTCCGAAAATATTAGGAGAGGATTCATCTTCTTCTACTGTTTCTTGTTCAACTACTTCTTCAGGAATCTCGGGAGCCGTCAAGTTATCATGTGCTTCTAGAATTGTTTAAATAGAAAATTCCAGGCTTTCTAGATTTAGGCCTTCAGTATTTGAATTAGGTCGGTTGGTAGGGAAAGTTTTCCTAAAAGGGGGTTTGTAAGGCCCTTTGCTCGAAGAAGCTTCTTCAGCCGTCCTTTTCAAATCTACAACTTGATTGGACAGTTTTTGAATGACTTTCTATAAGTTTTCTAAATCTGAGCTTTCAGGTTGAGCTTTGTTTTGGGAAGGTCTAGGGAGGATTTTGATTTTCTTTTTGGAAGATGAACTAGTCTCTGTCTCATTGCTAGTAGTGTCTTTTAAACTGAGGATGTCTTTCTCAATCTGACTAGCCTCTTCAAAGGCTTCTAACAACGTGGCTTTCTTGGATCTCTTTACCCAAATGGCTATGTTTTGATGTAAATCTTTCGTATAATATGCGATAATAAGATTCTCGGTAGGCATCGAATCTGTGGGGATTCAGTTCTTTAGTGTTGTTGGCAGCCATATTAATCTCTATATTTTTTAGAAGTTTCCCACACAGGGTTTTTAAAACCTTCATCAATCGTCGCAATTGTCTAAATGACATCTTCATTCTTCACTTTTTGCATGCCTGCTTCTCGTTTTCGTTTTCACGACTGCAAGCGTGAAAACCCACAATTAGAATTCATGTTGATTACGTCAAAGGATTAATGATCATTTGGTTTATCATGAACCTACTTGAACATGGTTACTACTCCTTGGTCTCAAACACACCTTGATTTCATATGTACCAAACCACCACTCACTTTGCATTTGACTATTGTTAATAAGGTTTTGATTTATAAATTCGTTGATGCAATGGTTTATTCGACAAATTAGTGTTTCTTTCAAATTGTGCAATTGCCATTGTTTATTGAACATTCGGATCGATTTTTGGATATGTATATCATGGTTTTCAATGGTTATGATTTTTATGTACCAAGGTGTCATTCCAAGATATTATTTGTTTGCATGGCCTCAAACTAATCCACCATTCTCGCAGGCATGAGCATTAACGTTCTATTTTGCATTTCGGGTTGCCTTTGCTTTGTGTTGGGGAAGCTTCGGGAAAATGGTGCTATGTCTACCTTGTCAAACCCTCTCACCGATTACCCCATTGATTTTTTTCTACTAGCTATAGCTCCTATAGTGTGAATCGAACCCAATAGTGTCCAAAGTTTGCTATTGTTTGATAAAGCTAGAGAAGACTTCTTAGGCTAACCCCGTAATTGCCTCCCAAAGACACGTTTTTGCGTGAGTGATTCTGAGCAAACGGTTTTGAATTAGATCAAACCCTTGAAAACCCAGAACTGAAATGACCCCTTTTACCTTCATTAAGGGTGGGTTCCTCAGAAATTGGGTCATTACAGAGATATAGCTCTTCTTTTAGAGGTCAAATCTCATATTTTCTCTGTGGTTGAAAGGTGCGTTTTGATCTGGTTGCAAGTGTTGAAACATTTGTGACTTCTCTAGGCCTGTGCCTCAGAACCCCTTTCACACATCCAGCCTTGTGCCTTAGCCTTATGTGAACCCTTGATCAATCCAAATATTTTCAAGCAGTCTGTCAGCAGGCTCTATTGTCTTTAAAAATGTGGAGGCAGCCACTGCCATTATCAATTCAAAAATAGCTTGATCAAATAGAATCCCTGAAACCGAGGTATGGTATTTCAAGCATGATTTTAAAATGATTTTGTTTTTTTTGAATTAGCATAAAGGATTTGTTGGCTCAAATCACATCCATTCCTGTTTTGATTGAATGAATAAAACACGATTTTGTTGATAATAATAACTAGCTACAGAATCGTGAGATTCTGTTAGCTAGTTATCATAATTCGAATTTGTTGATTTTACAATTAGCATGCAATCTAATATCAAGTATTCTTGTGCATTGACAGGTACACACGAATTTTAAAGGGAGATTGGATCGACTGTGGCATCTTTGAACATGCTTTTTATTTGCATAGTTTTGGATTAGGCTGTCAGTTTTAGATAGGAACAAGAATTTGGGAGATTGTATTCCCATAATTTTTGCAACAGCTTTGATAATTTCCACAGGAATGTTTTGATCCTGTGGCCTTTTTATATGTATCATTTTTGTAAACAAAGACCATCACTGCTTGGGAGAAGAGAATATGGATTGATGATTACTCAGACTTGAATGAAAGTAGATGTTTGTATGGCTTTAGCTTCAATATATCATACTTTTGTTCAAGTTTTTGTTCATTTCAATTTGTATTCAAATTATTGACTACTTTAGATATCATAATTTGTTACAGGTTGATGTGATGGGATTTAAATAGTGTCCATATTTGATGTCTCTCATTTTACATACAACAATTATCCTGTTTCAATTTAATGAACAGAGGGTTAATCTTCTTTATTAAATAAGCAGTTATATACAAATCTTTGCAGTGAGATTTATCTTAATGTAATCATTTGTAAATTATAAAATTGTTGTTGCTATATGTCTTGCTTGTTCTGCCGTTAGTATTCAAGTGTCACTGCTTACTGTTTACGAGAAGCATTTGAAAAATCTGGTGCGGGTTTCCACCATCAAACAGCGAAATCGAATATTGTGCACAGGACGAATAGGAAACGCTATTACAGGTCAGCTTGCTAGTTCATTTTAGTAGCTTAATCAATATAAGAAATTTCTGTAGTTTAGATTTATAGTACAGATTGTTATTTTTTATTGTCAAGCTAGATAGTTGCCATCTTATTTTCTAGTTATAAAGTTATAAAAAATCAAAAAACACTAGATTCGCTGTCATAAGTCAATTGATATATGATTTTGCAGATTTTGATTAAAATTTGAATCTTGTGAATACTGTACATATGATAGAGAAATATAAATATATCTATGCAATGTATATTTAATAAGTAGAACTATTATTCTGTTAGCCTATAAAATTGTAAATATATATTAGATTGTATATTGGTTGCAGTAGCTGTTTTTTTTACTTAGATTAGTTTCTTTAGCTTAGTTTTTTCACTTTCCTAGGACTTAGATCGGGCAATGGAGCTGCTAAACCCGTCGGAGTGGATTAATCCAAACGTCTTGGGTTATTTAGACAACCCCGGACTGGATTCACTCCTCCAGTTGACGAGCGGTCAATTTCACCCGTCAACAAATGGCATTAGAAGGAGGGTCGACTGACAAGTTGTCCTTGTAGGAGCCTTTATTTTTAAATGTATTCAACTTCCCCATGGCTCCCCAAATCATTGTGTTGTAACATGCTTTCAACTTATCATTACCCAATGTTCCCAACAAGACAGTCTCTCGCTTGTCCGAACTCACCTTTGATGGTGGAGGCAATATATCTGCTAAAGACCACCTTAACAAATTTTGGTGCAAATGCATCAAACATGACATCTCAGATTTAAGAGTTTTATGCAGACTATTCGCTTTTACTTTTAGAGGTCAGATCAAACATTGGTTTGAATCCTTTCCAGCATGTCACATTTTTTATTGGTTTCAATTTGTGGATGAATTTCTAGATGCTTTTGAAATTTATGATTTCAATCAATTATGTGAATAATTTCATACTTCGCTAATCAACGGCGATTCATCTTCGGAAGAATTTTTGACAAGAGTCTATCATATCCTCTGTAAATTTAATCTCGATGACATGTCATTTGCATTAAGTCTCTTCTATGATGCTTGCATCCCTTCCATCCAGTCATATTCAAGCACGAATGAAGAACTAATTGCAAATCCTATCACTCAACTGCAAGAAGAGAAGAATCCTTCCGACAATGTTGAACAAGATAGGGAGGTAGAATCTATTGACCAGGTTCTTATTGACAACCAAATTAGTTTTTCCTCTGAATCATGGAATTTTCAGTCTATGACCAGTATGGAAGAAGATTTGTTTCTGGCTCAAGGTGAATATCCTCATTCTTGTAACTCATTCTCTAATCAACATTTAAAATCAGTCATTGAAGAACACTTAAGTGACGAAAATCATCTTGAATGTTCTAGTACTCCTATGAAACTGATTAGAGAAGAAGATATGCAACTAGAAGAAGAAACCTTAAACCTTCATCCTCAAAATGCACTTTGTTCACAGGAAAGACTAGATGTTTGTCACATAAATTTTGAATTATCTATCACACAAAAGGCAAATCCAGATGATCATATCATGTTGAGGTATTCATCACCAAAACAGAGTAAGGGTTTTAAAGAAGGTGAAGAGAAATCTCTTGAGAATACCATTGTTAATTCAAGAGATTCTTTTCATGTGATTATGTTTGATTCCTTTTATTCTTTATATCTTGATCTCTTCCTAGACTCTGTTGGACTCGACACCTTACCTACAACATCCTACTCTTTTCTGCCACAATCATATCTTTTCAATATTCTAAATTTTGATGAAATTAATTCCGAGCATAACATTGATAAAACTGGATTTGACGCTTGTTCACTTTCATCACTCACATGGGAAAAGGACATGTTGCAAGATGATTTTACACAGTTTATTGTTGAAAAAGACAATGCATTATATTTTATGGAGATCAAACGTTCTACATTTCATATTCATTCTTTGCTTAGCTCGAATCTTAATGTTTATACTTCACATTTTGAAATGCTCAATCTCATCGAAGGAAACATTCAAACCAATGATCTAATTGATTGCACGAATCCTCCTATGATGAGTTTCCCATTGATATATTTGTTTCATCAAAGTCATGGTTTGCATCCTCATTTTTATGACAGGATCTTAGGATGGCTTGAATATTCATATATAAAAAAAAATCATAATAAAGACAAAGTTGAGCTTGCTTTCTTTTTACCTAAGCATCTTGGAAGTAGGCGTGACATATTTCTTTTAGATCCTCCATGTGAAGAAATTAAAGAACACTTAGAGAACTGTCAAGAGGATGGGGCATTTCAGCCTTGGCTGATGGCTATTCCATTTCCTCGTAATCCTGACAAGTTTTTCAAACCTACTTACACTCGCCCATGCCATTATAACCCTTATCACGACAAGATTGTGCAATGGCTGGAGGATTCATACATCAAGAATATTCAAGGGAATGGTAAGATCATACTTACTTTGTTTTTAGATGATGATTATGAAGGTAAGTGTGATATGTTTCTATCATTTGTTGATATATTACCATTCTTATTAATAATGTTTGATTTTGTTTCCGTTGCAGAATTGGAGTTACTCTGATGGCTACATTGGAAACATGACTTCACGTAGTATTCTGATTTGTTTAATAGTTAGGGTAGGTTTAGGAATAGGTTTTCTTTAAGTTTTATTTCTCACTATTTCTCTTTGTAATAATGCAGTCATGAACGCAAGTGGGTGCACCACGAGAACCATAATACGACTGTTATCATGGAAGTTCGCTTGATCTTTTTCTCTTTGCTTTTAGTTGAATATTTATTTTAAAAAAACGCAGTATTGTCATGAAAATCTTAAATGGAAAGTAAAGAGATAAATAAATATGAATCAACCCTGACCCAAGGTACCACAAGTAGGACTGCTTTCATGTCAAACATGATTTTTCTACTTTTTTTCAGTCTCCCAAGGGATTTTTGCATGATGTTTTCAGATGCACCTTCTGTACATCTTTTTTGTTTGTTTGTTTGTTTGGATTTCTTTGCTTCCAAATGTTTCTTCGCTGGTGTGTTTTGTTTCCATTTATGCTTATCATTCTTTCTTTTTGAAACACACATGCCTGCATCATGAACTGTTTGGACAAAGAGAATAGAAAAATTTCTCCTCTGAAATGACTGATGAAGGTTGTTTAAACATCAATTACGATATTTTTCTGAAGTTTACAGCCATGTTAAAGAAAGATTGTTGTTTAAAAAGCGTTTCATGATTTCAATCTGTAACTGAAGATTTTCATGATTATCCATAAAAATTTCTTCTTACATTGTCCCTGTTCCTTAAGAGAACAACTCAGAGATGTATCCTCGCCTTCGAAGGTCGGTTTATCAATAAAATATCTCTAGATCTTAATGAAGGACAGTTAAAAATTCGCTGAGGGTCTATAATTTATTAAAATATGTCCAAAACATCAGGATTTTCAGCATCACCCCGCTCGATTAAATATCTTTAAAACTAAATAAATCTTCAGAGAGCTATGGGAAGTGCTTGTAAACCCGCCGGGATACTGAAAAGGTCTGTTGGCAGTGGGTAAATGCATGCATGATGCCAAGATAACTTCGTCGGGGTACTGAACAGGCCCGCTGGAAATGAAGTAATGTCAGGTACATGAAAATTCTCAGATATGGAATCTTTTGACCTTAAATGTCCTTCGTTCTGATCTGGAACTTCTTGGTAGGATACAGATATCGGAGTGGGTTAAATGGCATCCCTGTCGAGGCTATGGACACCTGCTGGAAACAACAGCTCTGTCAACAATATTGGAGATTATAACCTTAATATCGTGACTCGCTTTTGTTAAGATTGTCATCAGTCTTCATCTTTTAAAATAACGAGCAATCAGAAACTGGGATTTTTTATGATTGATAATGATGTTCAAACAATTTTTTGGTTGTTTTCGAGTTGGAGTTTTTCTCAATCTGGACTTGTTTGTTTGGCAGAGATAACTGCTTCTACCAGTATGTCGCCATTGTTGGCAGCCATATTAATCTCTATCTTTTTTACAAGCTGCCCACACAGGGTTTTTAAAACCTTCATCAATCGTCGCAACTGTCTAAATGACATCTTCATTCTTTGGTTTTTGCATGCCTACTTCTCATTTTCATTTTCATGACTGCAAGCGTGAAAACCCACAGTCAAAATTCATGTTGATTACGTCAAAGGATTAATGATCATTTGGTTTATCATGAACCTACCTGAACCTGGTTACTACTCCTTGGTCTCAAACACACCTTGATTTCATATGTACCAAACCACCACTCACTTTGCATTTGACTATTGTTAATAAGGTTTCAATTTATAAATTCATTGATGCAATGGTTATTTGACATATTGGTGTCTTTGATGAAATTTTTGATGCAATGGTTTATTCGACATATTAGTGTTTCTTTTAAATTGTGCAATTGCCATTGTTTATTTAACATTCAGATCGATTTTTGGATATGTATATCATGGTTTTCAATGGTTATGATTTTTATGTACCGAGGTGTCATTCCAAGATATGATTTGTTTACATGGCCTCGAACTAATCCACCATTCTCGCATGCATGAGCATTAACGCTCTGTTTTTCATTTTGGGTTGCCTTTGCTTTGTGTTGGGGAAGCTTCGGGAAAATGGTGCTGTGTCTACCCTATCAAAACTTCTCACCAATTACCCCGTTGATTTTTTTCTACTAGATATGGCTCCTGTAGTGCGAATTGAATTCAATGGTGTCCAAACTTTGTTGTTGTTTGATAATGCCAGAGAAGACTTCTTAGGCTAACCCCGTAATTGCCTCCCAGAGACACGTTTTTGCGTGAGCGATTCTGAGCAAACGGTTTTGAATTAGATCAAACCCTTGAAAACCCAGAACCTAAATGACCCCTTTTACCTTCATTACGCATGGTTTCCTCAGAAATTGGGTCATTACAGAGATATAGCTCTTCTTTTAAAGGTCAAATCTCATATTTTCTCTATGGCTGAAAGGTGCGTTTTGATCTGGTTGCAAGTGTTGAAACATTTGTGACTTCTCCAGGCCTGTGCCTCAGAACCCATTTCACCCATCTAGCCTTGTTCCTTAGCCTTCTATGAACCCTTGATCAATCCAAATATTTTCAAGCAGTCTGTCAGCAAGCTTTGATGTCTTTAAAAATGTGGAGGCAGCCATTGCCATTGTCTATTCAAAAATAGCTTGATCAAATCAAATCCCTGAAACTGAGGTATGGTATTTCAAGCATGATTTTAAAATGATTTTGTTTGTTTTGAATTAGCATAAAGGATTTGTTGGCTCAAATCACATCCATTTCTGTTTTGATTGAATGAATAAAACACGATTCTGTTGATAATAATAACTAGCTACAGAATCGTGAGATTCTGTTAGCTAGTTATCATAATTCAAATTTGTTGATTTTACAATTAACATGCAATCTAATATCAAGTATTCTTGTGCATTGACAAGTACACATGAATTTTAAAGGGAGATTGGATCAACTGTGGCATCTTTGAACATGCTTTTTCTTTGCATAGTTTTGGATTAGGCTATTAGTTTTAGATAGGAACAAGAATTTGGGAGATTGTATTCCCATAATTTTTGCAACAACTTTGATAATTTCCACAGGAATGTTTTGATCCTGTGGCCTTTTTATATGTATCATTTTTGTAAACAAAGACCATTGCTGCTTGGGAGCATAGAATATGGATTGATGATTATTTAGACTAGA
Organism: Picea sitchensis; assembly: GCA_010110895.2. Lineage (NCBI taxonomy): Eukaryota > Viridiplantae > Streptophyta > Pinopsida > Pinales > Pinaceae > Picea > Picea sitchensis. The sequence continues at coordinate 142,870 of SNQJ01S0023476.1, read as the reverse complement.
ATGAAAGTAGATGTTTGTATGGCTTTAGCTTCAATATATCATACTTTTGTTCAAGTTTTTGTTCATTTCAATTTGTAATCAAATTATTGACTACTTTAGATATCATAATCTGTTACAAGTTGATGTGATGGGATTTAAACAGTGTCCATATTTGATGTCTCTCATTTTACATACAACAATTATCCTGTTTCAATTTAATGAACAGAGGGTTAATCTTCTTTATTAAATAAGCAGTTATATACAAATCTTTGTAGTGAGATTTATCTTAATGTAATCATTTATAAATTATAAAATTGCTGTTGCTATATGTATTTCTTGTTCTCATTAGTATTCAAGCGTCACTGCTTCCTTTTTACGAGAAGCATTTGGAAAATCTGGTGCGGGTTGCCCCCATCAAACAACGAAATCGAATACTGTGCACAGGACGAATAGGAAATGCTATTACAGGTCAGCTTGCTAGTTCATTTTAGTAGCTTAATCAATATAAGAAATTTATGTAGTTTAGATTTATAGTATAGATTGTTATTTTTTATTGTCAAACTAGATAGCTGCCATCTCATTTTCTATTTATAAAGTTATAAAAAATCAAAAAACACCAGCTTCGCTGTCATAAGTCAATTCATATATGATTTTGCAGATTTCGATTAAAATTTGCATCTTGTGAATACTGTACATATGATAGAGAAATATAAATATATCTATGCACTGTATATTTAATAAGTAGAACTATTATTCTGTTAGCCAGTAAAACTGTAAATATATATTAGATTGTATATAGGTTGCAGTAGCTGTTTTTTTTACTTAGATTAGTTTCTTTAGCTTAGTTTTTTCACTTTCCTAGGACTTAGATCAGCCAACAGAGCTGCTAAACCCATCAGAGTGGATTAATCCAAACGGGTTGGGTTATTTAGACAACCTTGGACCAGATTCACTCCTCCAGTTGATGAGCGATCAATTTCACCCATCAACAAGTGTCAAGAACCTTTGATTAAAGTCTTTGATCTTTTGTTTGGGGTTCATTCTTAAACTAGAAAGCTCCATGACTAGAACTTCGAGAGACTTGTCGTCTCCGAACTTCTCAAGAAAACATGATTCAAATTTCTCCCATGACACGATGGTGTGTGGCTATTGGGAAAAGTACCATGTAGAGGCATTGCCCTCAAAGGTGTAGGGAAACAATCTACAGACTACGTCTTCGTGCTCAACACTACGGAGTCTAATGGCTAACATAAACTTTTTGATGTGATCTTCAGCTAACTGTTTGGAGTCCGGGTCAAATTTAAGGAGGCATTTCTCCGGGCGTTTGGTAAAGGATGCTGAGGCCGAGGTATGGCCACTGCATCTTGGTCGAGCCAGGGTCTGGCGGGATTGTTCAGGTTGGCCATAGGTGTGGGTGGTGTCAAAGACTGGGATGAGGAACTGCCTTCGTCAGAGGATTCTTCTCTGGAATAAGAAGGAGATGAAGGAGTTGGTGATGGTGGTATACCAGATCCTCCTGCTACAGGAGTGAGGATTGGATCTGTAGGGTTTAAGGTAAGGTCAGTACCTCCAAGTTGTTCTCTGATATCAGATAAGTCTAATGGTTGGTTCAAAGGTTGGTTTGGTTGTCTTATACAAGCTAAAGCATTGTGCATTCTTATGAGAGATTGTCGAACAATCTCTTATATGTCACCACCCATAGGATTTGGAGTTACTGGTTCAACTGTGATTCGTAGATCATTGTTTGATGTGGTTGTTGTTTGAGGGACAATTTTGTCATTTCAACGACTTCTAGTCACTATAGGTGAGCGGGTAGGTGGTGATGGAGTCTTACGACCTCCTCGTGCCATTAATAGTTTTCAGGCCCTCCTTCTAGCGCCATTTGTTGACGGGCGATATTGACCGCTCGTCAACTGGAGGAGTGAATCCGGTCTGGGGTTGTCTAATTAACCCAAGTTGTTTGGATTAATCCACTTCGATGGGTTTAGCGGCTCCGTTGGCCGATCTAAGTCCTAAAGACAACGAAAAACAAGACTAAAGAAAATAAAATAACTTGATGGATAGCAATCGCTGAAAACTATATACAGATCTAATATATATTTATAGTTTAATTGACTAATATTTATAAAATAACTCTACAATATATACAATTAATTATAATATATATATAATATGTACACAATACGAATTTTAATCTAAATCTGCGAAAATCGAATATAAATTGATTTTTATTTATATTAAGCAACAATGAAATTATTATTTAATCTATTTATATTCTAGAAGTGAAATACCATACTGTCTAATTGAAAACAGAGATAACAAATAGTAGAATCTGTTTAGACTACATGAAATTTATGTATTCATTAAACTGATGAAATAAAACTAACAAACTGACCTATTATCGCATCCCATATTTGTTTTGTGTATAGCATCCAATCTCCCTGTCTGATGAGGCAAAATCCCCAACAGATACTACAAATGCTTCTCATAAATGTGAAGCAGTAATGATTGAATCCGAATGATAGAACATATAAGGGATATAGTCACAACAATCTTATAATTTCACAAGTAGCCACATTAAGATAAATCCTGCTGTAAAAACTTGTGTATAAATGTTCAACAAAGGATAAAGATAAATCTCTTAATTCAATGTTTGAACAGAATGATTACTGTATGTTAAATATGGAGCATAAGACATGGAGAACATATAAATTTTTATCATATCAATCTGTAGTAAAGAACAACAACGAAAGAAATAATAACTTAACTACAATCTGAAACAATCATAACTTGAATAAAACCACAATAGGGAAAAGCTAAAGCTATAACCAGTATCATATTTCATTCAAGTCTGTCAATAAAAAGCCATTGTCTTGCCCCAGGACGAGATGCCCTCATGTTTACAACATAACATGCTTATATAGGTTCAGGAACAAAATGTTTCCTATAGATAACATCAAATCTGTTTCAAAAATGTGGGGGATGCAACCTCCCAGATTTTACTTGATATCAAAAAACTAACAGCCTAATCTATTTACTAAAAACATAAAGATCATATGGCTGGAAGATCCCAACAGTGCTTCATATCTCTTTGAGAAATCATGGGTTCTTGTTAACAAACAAAAATGGGGAAACTTTAGATATGTTTTCAATTATAAAATCAAGCAACTTGAATTTTTTCTAACTGGCTACAGAATCTCACGATTCTGTAGCTAGTTATAATTATAACCATAGTCATATTTTATTCAATCAAACAAAAAAAATTGAAAAGTAATCTATGCAAACAAATCATGTATCCTAAATTGAGAAAGACAGAATCATACTAAACTTTGAAAAATATCATACCTCAAATTAAGGGATTCAAGCAAATCAAGCAATTTTGGAGTTTACTATTGTTGTCGCTGCTTCCACATTTTTAAAAATGACAGAACCTGTAGTTTTTTGGCGTTTGTCTTTGGCTTGAGCTATGGATTGGAGTCTGCTATTCTCATTTGTCAGGGAATCCACCTGGTCTTCCAAAGATTTAAGCCAGGACTGTAGTAAAGGCACATTTGTATAATAATGGTCGATCCAGGATCGACATTCATTATAGTGTGGTTGTTGGGACTATGCATTGGCACTGATGGAATTAACATTTGGAGAATCGTCCATTTGACATGTAGGTTTGTCACGAAGTTGGATGCCAGGAAAAAGAGGATTGTCCTTTAGACACGGTGGCAGGTTGGTGACATAATCATAGGGTCTGTCAGGACAAAGTCCATATGAATATGGATACTCTTCGTCCAAGAACCTTTCAATTTCCGAATCCGAGTCTTCACTTATCTCAATTGTGTTTTTTGTGTGTGCACAGGGTTTGGGTTTGTTTTGAGTACATCATGAAACCCAACGAGTGGCCTTTTTATTCTTATAATTAACATCGATGTTGCCCTTAAAAATTTTCCCTGTGGGATTTTTAACAGTCTTAGCACAACTCTTAGGATACAAATCCGGTTGAGTGTCGGGTTGAGTAGAATCATGGTAGGTCGAGGGTTCCAAATTAGAGACAGGATCACAGGGCATGAGAGACGGAGGAGAAATGGTAGGTTTCACAAGGGTTTCTGTGATAACAGGCTTGTCCACCTGTCCCAACTCACCATTACCAAAACCATTTTGTAACACAAAAGAATCCCAACAATCGTTGTTTAATTGCAACTAATGTACAATGATAATCTTAATTAAACCATGATGGAACAAACTAGAATCGGACTTCTGCCTCCTAAACCGCTTTCCCATCTTGTACAGACTTCTAAGGAGGAAGTAAGGCATGTTCAACGGGAAATCAATGAAGCTCATAAGCAATCACAGGTGATACAAGAAAACCAACCCAAATCACCCTTCACATGTAATAAATTGTTTCACAATAGCTAACAGATCATGCCATCTAGGTTTTAAAGACGAGACATGCATACCTCAGTCGCAACTGGTAATTTTCCTTGAGGTGAACAATAATGACCAGGGAATCTCTTTGACTTTTGCGCTCTTGAACCACTTTTGGCCAACAGCTAGTAAACCTATAACTTGGCTTATAAAATCTTCAGTTACCTCAAGCTGCACATCACCTATCTTAGCTCTACAATCGTCGAAAGTTAATGTGAACTCTTGAGCAACTCTCAGATTGAAACCCTTAAACTTTTCAATGAATCCATGCCAACCATTCCTTTCTAAGTCGTCTCTGGCATTGTCATAAGATAACAAGGTTTGGATGCCACTTGGATCAATCCTCACCACCGGAGCCATGGCTAACAAAAAGGAATCAACACAGAAATCGGAGGTAGGGTTTGATAAGAAAACATAGAGCCATAGCCCCGAGTTTTCACAAAGAAATGATAGTTCGAAATGGTAGGCAAAGTCGTTAATCACCATGCCTGGAAATGAGATCATGAGGCCCAAGGCCATACAGAGCAATAATATCACGTTGTACCTCATATGATACCTTGGGATATGGGTAGTGTAAGGATGCAAGCATTTGAATACCATAGAGAGCACACATTCATGACTTGATTACAAGGTAAATGTATCAAATAAACATTGTGTTAAATTTTTTTATGAAACAAACCCCATTACAATTAATCGAATATTATTGAGCGAAGTTTTTTCACTTATGTAACCAAGGCATGTTTAGGACCAAGGGGTTATAAACAAGGAAAAAAATCATGTTCATAGAGAAATAAGACAATTCGACAATAGACCATATGAACAGTTATCCTTTGATCAAAAATCGAAACCAAGTGTGAATTCCAGCTGTGAGTTTTCATGCTTACAGTCATGAAAACAAAAATCGAAAGGAAGGTATGTAAAAAGCGACAAGTGATAAGTGTCGTTTCTCATGACGAGTAATGCAAATTTAGTGACCCTGTGTAGGCAGCTTATAAACAATATAAATTACATTATTGCTGCCCACAGGCCTCTATATTTTCCTTCTTGAATTTGTCATTTTCAGCTCTTGTATCCTTAAGTTTCCTCTTGAGTCTTTTGAAAGTAGGATTACTTTCATGAGGAGGAGTGTTGATATCAATAATCTCTATTGGATACTTGGAAGGCTGATATTTATCCTTTTGCTGAGTTGAGGCTTCTGTTGTACCCTCTTCCACATGAATATTATATTTAGTTGTTGATCTGGTGAAAGTTATTCTAGGCTTAACTGTTTCTACAACAACAAGTAGCGAAAAGAAAAGTTTTTTAACCTTTAGATTCCTTATTTTACTTGATGATATCTCCATAGGTGTAGGTTCTTCCATAGGAGAAACTTCTCTATGAGGAGGTTGTGAGGGACCACCTTCAACTATTTTATTAGTAATCTGAATGGGTTTATCACTTTTGGTCATCTTCCTTTTTTTTCTTGACTCTGAGTGCACAATATTCTCATTAAGAGTAGGTGCTTGTCTTTTGGACTATGGTGTGTGAGCAACATCTGGATGAAACCCTGATGTAGCTAGGAAAACCTCCTAGTCAATGTTTGTCTTCTTGAACTCTTCCAGTACTAGCATCTTGATTAAACCAAAGTGAAAAACATTGGTATCCACTTGCTTAGATTTATCTTGGACCCTATCTGACATCTTGCCAATACTCCTAAAAATATAAAAGGGAAGGTTCATGGACTCTTTCCCAGTAAAGTGTAGTAGAAATCATATACGATATTGATAAACCATATTGAACCTTCCTTCACACGTGAAGTACCTATGAATAATTTTGAGCATTTTATCAAAATAATCCAGCATGTGAGTTATTCGCACTCCATTGGATACGTTGTATCCTTGATATTTAGGTTTTAGGAATTCCTTGGAGAAAGAAGAATTCAAAGACATGGATTTAAACCACTTTTCACCACAATTAGGTATCTTTGTAGCTATAGAAATATATGGCTCATACACTTCAAACTCCAGTGCCCCCACCTTAGTATTTGTCCCACTGAAGTTGAGTGAAAACATTTTAGCTACCTCAGGATGTCGTCTTTGCATTTTCTCACAAAATTTCAGGCAGCCCACCCTCTAGAATGCTTCCTTGAAAAATGGTTTAGAATTGATAATTTTCATGTCATGTGGCTCAACCCTGACAATTTATCCCCCTTTGTGAACCTTCTTACCTTGCTTACTGTCCATAATAAATGTTTTGAAAACCCCTTTACCATATCATAACAATTTGTTATCAGATATATGATAAAAACAAGAAACAAATAGGGGTTTTGATAGAAATGACACAACTTAGGGTTTACTTGAATTAAATATTCATGCACATCAACAATGTGAGGATGAACACGCTGGAAGTAGGAGGTGAGAAGAAAATAACAAAATCTTGAATTGGATGAGGCTGTAGTCTGGCAAAAATTGTAGCAATTCTGTGTAAAACAAATGGTTTCCAATGCACTGTTGAGTTTGCAGCATGCAAAGTTGGACTAGGTTTTATGAAAGGTTTGAAAAAATTCACACATATGAGGAGGAAAATGACTTTGAAATGTTAAAACGTCAGAACTAATTGAATCACAATTGAGTAGGGTTTGATCTAGCCTAAAACAAAGGGTTCGCAGCGCACAGTTTGTAGCATCATAAAAGATATAGTGGATAAGGTTACTTCTATAAGAGGAAACTACAAATTGATCTTTTTGGTATAACATAAGAAACTTAAAAATTTCCAAATTCTGGGATGCCAATACTGTAGGATTTGATTAGTGCAACGAGTTTTCAACACAAATAATATGTAATAGTTTGCAGCAAAGAAAAATGACAACAATTGTATCCAGTCCAATCAACCTTCAGATAATGCACAATCACAAAAAGAGGTACCTGGTGTATCTGAAACTTCAGTTGGTGTCTCATGAACTAGACTGGGATTTTGTTGGAATAACTGCATCCGCTTTCATCAACTACATCCAGTTCGCAGTGCCATATTTCAAAACAATGGCAACACGCTTCATTCAAATTGCTAGAATTATTTCTTGAAACCAACTTAAAGAACATGATGCATTAAAGGCACTCAAAACAATGATATATCCCTTAACACGTTTCCAAAGTATAATTATGTGTGATTAGTGCATGACTTGACACTTGATTTGACCCTCAAACAGTTGAAAATGAAATAAGGAACCTTTTTTACATCCCCTTGAGACAAGACACATGATAATGATAAGTTTAAGACCAAGGGTGTGTCCAATGTTGACCCCTATTTCGTTCATGATGGTGAACACTTATGATGACACCAAGACTCTTACATGGACTAAGGTCAAATTTATTTTCTCATGGAAATATCAAACATCATTTATTTACATCAGACATGAATCAAAACCTAAAAAGTAAAATACCCTATGACTCAAACCAGAAGGACTGATCACATGACTAACAAAGACCAATGATGTCCTTCTACGACTAGCCTAACAAAAAGTTTAGAAAATTTAGAAAAAATTTGACTCTTGAACATTTATCAATAGGGGATGGCATGCTCCCCATGATATGCCAAGAACATTGAAGTTATAGTGCCTTATCCATTTGGCTATAGAGTCTTATTGTTTATCTACTGCAAACCAAGAAACTAAAAGAAACAAAAATGCTTGTATGATGAGCTTATTCCCCTACTTATAACCCGATCTTTAAGATGCTTGATCAGGTGAAATAAAAAATCCAGTGCAGCCATGCAAGGACCTTGTCTACTGATTGAATTCCTTGCATAACCCTTATTAATGGAAATTCAAACTGAAAATTAAATCCAATCTGAAAACGCGTCCAATTTGAAGAACCAATTCCACTAACTAATTCTAAGTAGCTCATAAAGGTATCCTTTTTTTTTATGTTTCCTACATAAATGCAAAAGGATATTGAATAATATGTATGAATACCACTTGTTGATCAATAAAAAGGAAAGGAAAACATATGCCTATAGTTCCTTCATGTTCACAAGTATAAAGTAACATACATAATCCATTCTTCACTACATCATTTTCTTCAAACACTGATTTTGCTTGTTATGAGTTTTCAAATGCAAGATCATTCTTAGAACAAATGGAAATAGTCTGATTATTTTTCTTATCATGCATTTCAACTTGAATAAAATTCTTCATATAGAGAACCATATAATCACTAAGAACATGGAAATGTTGTTGTTGACTTATAATGTTATCAATGTGTTCCAAAAAACGTGTGTGATTTTGTAGCTCAACTCTCTCTGCTCTATAAAAACTTAAAATTTTTCTTTCAAATCTTAAATGAATAAAATCATAAGGGAAATGACTTAACTCCAACTAAGTCACAATTTTCCCTATGATCGAGGTCATAATTGTCATAAATGGGCTGAATTCTTTCATAAGACTGCTGAAAAAAATCATTTACTAGATGAAAGGATATTTCTGATGTTTTTTGGAAATCAGCTTCATCATAGTCATTGTACTCATCATATATAGGTAAACAAAAGGATTCTTGAAGATAATAAATAAAAAATTTAGAGAAATCATATTGCTTCTCAACAGGTTTCTCTAACAACTCCTTCTCATTGCATCCCTCTTGTTCATGTTCATTTTCATCCATGTCTGCATTCTACTCCTCATCCTTAACTTGATCTGAAAATTTTCCACAGGCTCTAAGATTATCCTCAACCTCTTGAGCATAAATGAACATTTATTTCAAGGTGACATACCACCTTTCTAGGAGAAGAAGAGACAAATATGGATGAAGCGTTGTCACATAGCATAGTCTAGCAACAACTTCAGGAGGTCGGATATCTAAAGGCATGTTGCAATAAAAACTATAAAATCTCCTGATGAAAATAGCAAGATCTTCATCCTCCCCTCTTTTCAAATCATAAAACTCTGCAAAGTACTGGTCAACTTATTTTTTCTCTCCCCAGTGCACTGAAAATGCACCAAATAACTCTTCCCACGCACCAACGGAACCCGCCTCTAGATTTTTAAACCAAAAAGAAACATCTCCAACCAAATATTTGGCAAATAAACTCATAACAACATCCTCATGCATGATTTCCAAATTGTCAATGACATTATGAAAATCTCCCAAATGATTCTCAACTATAATATGATCTTCTCCAACAAAAAGAGGTAGATATTCTAAAAACTTGGGAGGGTAAGGATGAAGAGTAGATGGCAATTTTAAGGGTTTAAACATTTTTTCTCTTTTTCTGGACTGAACTTTAGTAGGTTGAAAGTGAGGTTCAATGGATTAATTTCAAATTCCAGCAGTGGGGGTAGAATATGGTACAATGATTAGACAAGGTGGTGAATAAGTTGTATCATTCACATGGTTACAGGGTTGATCATGTTCAGGAAGGATTTGAATACAAACATTTTTCTCATATGTTTCAGATGAAGGAATAGGGTCAACATAAACTATGTAAGAATAATGCAGACCCTCTTCTTTCAAAGAGGGATATACAATAGTAGTCTTATGGTCATCAGAGTAAACAAAGCAAAGGATGATTCTCATGATATATGAAGGAAAGGACAAGAAAGAACTGATAAAAAAGAATATGACCTTTTGAAGAAAAAATATATCTTGATACCTGGAAGTCTTGTGTCTTCCTTCCATTTTCTATTTGAGATCATTCCTCAGTGGAGTCCTGTAACTTGATTTGAATCACCAACAAGTTCTTCAAATGCGTGGAGTAACCATGGTGAAAATTTTCATTTTGTTCTGTCACCAATCCTTTCTCACCATCAAGAAATGGTAGTAATATGTGTCGTACAACCCAGAGAATATATTCAAATTCGTCCTCGACAACAATGCCAAAAATCTTAGCACTAGAAGTCACACCTAGACTATTGTAGATGTAAGATTGATACCCATTAGAATGTGAATAATAATTGTTTTAAATGTGTAGAAAATGGGTGTGATACTCAATTAATGATATGAGCACAAAACCTCCATGAAATACACACCAACAAGCAAGGTTTTGAATAGCTTCAAATCAACGTTTAGATATATCAATTGGAAGATAGAAGACATAGCAAGGAAAATGAAATACATGCATCTGGTTACATCAAGTACTTATGAAACACATATAGAAGAAATATCATTTGAATAAGAACCTCTTAATAAACAAGAGGGAACACTTTGATCATGTTTGCATGAATTACCAACAATAAATCATTTATTGTAGTAATGAACAACCAAAAAGTAACATATGTGAGAGTAGTAAAGTAAATTGATCTTTCACTATTAAAGATTCTTGAGTTTGATACATACATCAGGAAACTCTATTACAGTTTGAAACTAAAGATGACAGTCTCACTGGCTAACCCTTCAAAGCCCTCATAGAGTTACAATGCATCTTAAATAACAAAATATACAAACAAATATTTATAATTCACCACCTAGATTCTTCATAGGATTCTATGCCTAAGAGAGGCATGGCACTAGGTGTACAACATAAATGTAACCAGGATGTTATTTTCCACGAAAATGTTGGCATCATTAAAAACAACTACAAACAACTTGATGCATGTGGTTTTGTTTCAGGCATATCCTTGAGGCAGGTGACCATTGATGTGAAACTGATATTTAAAAAGCTTATCCGAGATCAACCTGACACCTGGCAGTCCTTATCAGCTCAAAATCTTTGTAACACCTTGTTCACAACACTTGTGCTATAGACTATCCTAAAATAACTAGTTCGCGACGCCTTCGAGTTCATGCTCTACCAAATTTCCTGTAGGTTCCTTTTTACATCCAAAATGATTCCAAAATTTTAAAACTTGCACAAGAACTTGGGAAAACCCTTCCAAATCCTGATACAAACTTCTGAAACGTGGAGTAACCTTTGTAGAAATCGTATGAATATGGTAACCTCAGCTCAAGACAAAAATCATTACTCAGGTTATAATTATATGCAAAAAGTGAACCATGGAAAAAATGATGTTGATGTAAAAATAATATCTGGTATTCATATTTTCCTAGTACTCCTTCTCGTATCCACCCTATCCAATATATCTGAATTCCATTTTGCTACCCTCTCTTTGAAATGTTGTAATTCTTATTTCAATCTTTTGATCTCAGCTTGACAAGCTCTCTTCTATGTATACACATTCATAAGCTTCCTATGAAGGGGTATAGACCTCTTATCCAAGTATATTGTTTTATCCATAGTCTTCTAAAATAAAATTAACATATCCTTCAGTTTGATTCAAGCCTCTAGATTTTCCTTCTTGAATTTGTCATTTTCAGCTCTTATACACTTAAGTTTCATCCCGAGTCTTTTGAAAGTAGGATTACTTTCATGAGGAAGATTTCTAATATCAATAATATCTATTGGCTACTTGGAAGGTTGATTTTTATCCTTTTGTTGAGTTGAGGCTTCTATTGTACCCTCTTCAATGGGAATATTCTCTTTAGTTGCTGATCTGGTGAAAGTTATTCTAAGCTTGATTGTTTCTGCAGCAAAAAGTGGCAAAAATACAAGTTTTTTACCCTTCATATTCCTTATTTTACTTGATGATATATCCTAGGTATAGTTTCTACCACATGAAAAAATTCTCTATCATGAGGTTGTGAGGGAGCACGTTTAACTGTTTTATTTGTAATCTGAATGGATTCATCACTTTTGATCATCTTCCTCTTTTTTATTGACTCTGAGTGCACATTATTCTTAGTAGGAGTAGGTGTTTGTATTTTGGAATGTGGTGTGTGAGCAACATCTGGCTGAAAACCTGATGCAGCGAGGAAAACCTCCGAGTCAGTATTTGTCTTTCATCTCTTCCACTACTAGCATCTTGATTAAACCAGAGTGAAAAATGTTGGTATCCACTTTCTTAGCTTTATCTTGGACCCTATCTGACATATTTCCAATACTCCTGAAAAGATAAAAGGGAAGGTTCATGGACTCTTTACCATTAAAGTGTAGTAGCAATCAAATATGGCATTGATAAACCAAAATGAACCTTCCTTCACACGTCAAGTACCTATGAATAACTTTGAGCAATTTTTCAAAATACTCCAGCATGTGATTTCTTAGAACTCCCTTGGATATGTTATATCCTTGATATTCATGTTTTAGGAATTCCTTGGAGAAAGAAGAATTCAAAGAAATGTCTTTAAACCATTTTTCACCACAATCAGGTATCTCTATGCCTAAAGAAATAGATGGCTCAGAGACTTCAAACTCCAGTTCCCCGACCTTAGTATTTGTCCCACTGAAGTTGAGTGCAAACATTTTAGCTACCTCGGGATGTCCTCTTTGAATTTTCTCACAAAACGTCAGAGAGCCCACCCTCTGGAATGCTTCCTTGAAAAAAGTTCAAATTTGATAATTTGCATGTCATGTGGCTCATCCCTGACAAGATCTCCCCCTTTATGAACCTTATTACCTTGTTGGATCTCAATAATGAATGTTTTGAAAACCTCTTTTCGATCTTATAACAATTTCTTATCACATATATGAAAAAACAAGAAAAAAATAGGGGTTTGGATAGAAATGGCACAACTTAGGGTTTACTTGAATAAAATACTCATGCACAACAATAGTGTGAGGATGAACGGGATGCAGGTAGGAGGTGACAAGAAAAGAATAGAATCCCGAATAGGATGAGGCTGCAGTTGGGAAAAAAAAATTGCAACTCTATGTAAAATAGATGGTTTGCAGTGCACTGTTGAGTTCGTAGCACGCAAAGTTGGACTAGGTTTTAAAAACTTCACATGTCTAAGGAGGAAAATGAATTTGAAAAGTTAAAACCTCAGACCTAAGTGAATCACAATTGAGGAGGGTTTGATCTAGTGGAAAACAGAGGGTTCATAGTGCCATTTCGCAACGCACAGTTTGTATCATCATCAAAAATGTAGTGGATAATGTTATTGTTGCAAGAGGAAACTGCAAATTGATCTTTTTGTTATAACATAACAAATTTAAAAATTTCCAAATTCTAGGATGCCAATTTTTGGTTTACTCTTCTACTCTTTTGTTTGACCTTATTGACCTAGGGTTCATGTCTTTCGGGTTTCCAACAAAAACTTTAAAACTATCGGCGCTCCTGGTAAACCAGAAAGCAACACATCACACAGAATGCGTTGCGCCGTCTCACCCGAGATAGCTTTAATGGGTGGTTGTAATACTCATGTGTTTATAGCCTAGGATTGAGTCTGAGATACGAGAACTATATATTGAGCTACTATTACAAATTGTAAACACAATGTACTGTCATTCACGATTATGCGGGAACTCTAACCATTCATTCATTCAGTAGAGCAATAGATCTAACCATTCATTCATTCAGTAACACAATAGATAATTAAAATAAATAGAGATATGCATGCATTCATAACATAACATAGATGTTACTATGGTTCACCCCCTCCTGGGTTATGTCCACAAATATCTGGCTCTCAACTCTTTTATTATAGTATTTTCGCATATACAGTGTCATGCACTTACAATCTTCCCAGATGGGTAATATCTATATGAGGTAGACTAGATTGCACCAAGATCCTCAGCCTGCAATATAACCCTCAAGATCTACCCTCCTTCATCCTCTGTAGCTCAACATCTTACAAAAATAGGTCATGCAACAAAATATTACATATTGGTTCGCTACAACATCTCTCTCTCCAATAAAAACTTATCTCTATAACATCCGAACAACAACAACAACCATTACAATACCTAAGTATCTATATTTATATGTCTCTATCTCTTTAGCCATTACAATACATTACCAAAAACCTAGCCCTACAATCGTTAGGTCTTCCATGCATGCGCACGTGTTTTTCTTCCTTCCATCTATCGCTTTCCTCGTGCATCCTTTCGTTCCCAAAATTGCCTTGCTTTTCCGCTTCAACCTGCCTCCAACAGGCCCCCAACATTGACATGTGGCTCATCCCGATCCACCTAACCTTTGTGTGCTTCCTGGATTTCCTTGGTGATTGCCTGGAACTTTTCCTTGAGCTTTGTTTCCTGTGTCTATACCTGCATGGTCTTCTCCTTGATTTTGTCTACTACCTGGACTGCAACTTCGTCACTGATCAGTCCTATGCATTCTTCCTGAGTCTGTGTGATCTGTGTTTTAACTTCATCTTCTTGCGCAATGATTTATGCTACTCGCTCTTGAAGCGGTTCCATTTGATCTTGACACTCCTATTTTTATGTTTTTGCAGTGGTGAGTTTTTCCTACAGTTTCTTCATATCCTATGCCCCTTTGATGCACTCTGTGATGGGAATTGTCTTCTGCCTCTGCTTGATTTCTTGGATAGTTACGCTGATCCATTCTTCTTCCTTGTCCCACCTTTGGACTTGTTGATCCTCCTCTGACTTTGTCCAAATCTATGCTTCTTTATCCAACAAGTCAGTTGTTGTGCTGACCTATTTCTCTATCTCTTGCAGCTGCTCTATTACTTCCTTCTTCCTTTGCTCCTTCACTAATGGTGGAGTAGTGGGTGTGATCTACTCACGAAGATTCTCAATATCCTTTTGATATTGATTGATTTCTTGCATAATATGATCAATCTTTTCTGCTGCTGTGATTTCATCCCCCTGCGTGGTCATTGGAATCTTTGTGTAAGTTCCTATCACCTTATACTCCAATCCCTTCATGTGGTACCTTTCCTTTTGGGTCTCAAACTTTGCCTATTCGTATATTAGTTCTAGCACATCCCGCTTCTCTGTTTCTTGCTACAATTCGACTAAGTCTTTGCATGTACGAGACTATACCTCATGGTTGACGCTAACCTACAACTTGTGTAGGGCCCTAGATGGTAGTCACATCAATACCATTTGGATTTGAGCTAAGTCGTTTAGGGGTGTCTGCTCCATGATCTCCTCCATGCACAACATACTGGGTGAAATGTGGACTTTTGCGTTTGGCTACAGTATCGTATGGACTGGATCTCGTTCTTCTTCTTCCACTCTTTCCTCTATTTGTGGTTTTGATGGCCCTATTTCAATGTTGCTTCCTGCTATGTGTACTTCCCCTATTTTCTTGAGGAACTATCGCATGTATGCCAACTCCTCTTGAATCCTATCCCTGTGGTGCACTGCATTGTCAAAATCCTTTGATAGAAAATCCTGGACCATTTGGGCTATCATTTCCCCATCATCATTCGTGATCATCTATTCTGGAGGTGGTATTTGCGTCTTCATTTTCTTGCGTGCACCCCCCATCTGATTTCTTGGCCTCTTATTCCCACTTGGTTCTTGGGGGTTGGGAATTTATGTGGTCCCTTGTGCGGCCTCGACCTGTTTCTCCTGCTCTTTGTTCGGCTACGTATTCTCCTTATTCCCCTTTTGTGTCGTTGTCTTAGATGCCCCTTCGTCTGTCTTATTTTTCTTTGTCTGGACCGTCCTCCATTTCTTGGGCACTGGAACTTCTTGAGGTTGTGTTTCTCCTTGCCCTGCCTCTTCTTCTATTGTCCTTTCCGGCAAGTCTTGAGTAAGGAATAGAATATTCTATTCATCTTCCCAGTCTTTGATCACCCTATCGATGTCGCCCTATGTGATACATTAGTGCATTTTTAGCCACTGCTTATTTGGATCCTTGTGTGCCTATATCCACATCGCATGTCGTGTGGCCTTGAAGTTGGCAATGTCACAGAAATGCATGACAGCCTATGGTGTGGTCCTCCACATGTTGTTTATGGCCTCTTGCAAATCTCATAGGTATCCTTCAAATATGGGCCCATTCATATTCCTGTGCCTAGCATCCAATGTGACTTTCAACAATAAATATCTTGCTCTCTGATTAGGTTTGGGTCTTGTAAGGAAAGTTCCATACCTCGGTTCCCTCCATCCCATAACGACTATTAACATGATTATCCATGAATAGTGAAACTCTATTCTGAGATCCTGCGCGTCCTTGTAGTCATCCAAGAACAAGCTCAAGAGATATGGTGCCCAACTCACTGTGGTTCCCTCGGTGCATTGAGCTGCAACTGCGACGACTCCAGCTAGAACTTCCTCCCTGTGGAATTTTCTTAGAAGCTTGCAGGCTAATATTTTTGTGCCCATTTGTGTTGCGACATAATTGATCCTCTTGATGATGATGCCTTGCATCCCCCTATCAGTACCATATTTCTTCTTCATCTCCTCCATAGGTGATTTTTCCTTTTTCTTATCATCGAGGAACTGCACAGGATCCATGCCCCAGGATGGAAACTCTGTTATGCTCATGATAAGCTCAACATCTATCAAGACGATCTTGTCTAACCATATGTCCCTTCCACGTGTGACTACCAACAATTGTTTGAAGCACCCGCTTGCATACTGACCTATGCCAAAGTCTGGTAGGTCTAACAGACCTAAAATCCCTCTTTTCTCCAAGCCTGTTGCCCATCTAAGTGGTTGATCGATCGGTTCCCCAACCGGATTTGTGCCCACAATCTCTAAGTATACTCTCTTTGCAAATTCCGGAAACTTGTCTATGTATGCTACATCGTGGTCTGAGTATTTCAGCTTGTCGATATGACCTAGCAAGTCTCATTTCACCTGTACCCCATATGGTATGTGTGGTAGAATGATGGATGTTATCGGTTTCTTGCGAGGTGACCTAGGTACCTGCTAATTTTCTTTCTTCGACGGTGGCTGGCTCGAGGTTCCAGCGATCGTCGGTTGTATTTAAGAATACCATTCTGTCCAACCCATGACATCTTCTACCATTCCTTCTGGTGGGTGGTCTGAGACAGTGGTTTGGGACTCATCTGGACCCATTGCTGCTTCGTGATTTGTTGTCATCCCATTGACTCTTGTAGTTTCTTCGGTGCTCTCTAGTTGTGCCTCCTTCAGGGTTTCTGCATTCTGGTTCATTGGCTCCTATTCCTCTATTGGCATATCTACATTCATGCCCTCTAGTGTTGTTTATTCAGTTTCCTCCACTACAGGTGTGTGTTTCACCGTTATTGTGTATGGAGATGGGATTTTGTCGGCATTGATGATCTTCGGCGATTTCTGATCGCCTTCTTCCAATTGTACTCATGACCTGGTTCTAACTATGGGTTGTCTGGCACTCTGGATTGCTTTTGCTTGCTTTGTAAGTGCCATGGTGGTGAATGTTGCAATTTTTCTACATTTGAATGGCCTCTGTGAGCTCTGTGAACTCGTCTCTATTCTCCTTAGTCTCTATAGCTCTCTGTCTATTCTCTTTTCTTAAATAGACTCTCTGTTCCCGCTTTCATGTGTTGTATGGGTTCGCATGAATCTTGTTGAGGATGTCTCCTTGATTACGGGTTCAATGCACCTCCATTTTGTTCGTACTTTCCATTACTTGGCCTTGCTATCTCTAGTTGGTGTAATTAATGCAACGTCCCATCGGTATTTTCTGTCATTTAATTCTACATAAGTCCGTAATTTTGTACTGCTTTTGTTGACTTTCCATTTCCCACTTGTTTCCCTCATGACATTTCCATTGTTCGTATCCTCGTTGAGATTGTGTTTCTAAGTATGCGTGCCCTTTCTGTCTCTGGCGCACTGTTTCTTTGTTGGTTCTTTTTGATATACTATTTTTTTTTTTTACTGGGCGGTGGGTGGTCGATTTTCCTTGTACAACTTCAGTCGTCTCCCATTGATCATCCCTTTGAGTTCTTCACCTTATAAGTATTTCAACTATACATATCCTCCATATTTGATAGTATTTACTTTGTATGGTCCTAACCAGTGCATCTTGAGCTTCCCCGGGTGATGAAACAATTTGATGTCATACATCAATACTAGATCTCCTTCCTTGAAAGTTTTCTTCTTGATGTGTCTATCATCCCAAGCTTTGTCCCTTGCTTTCTCAACTTGTTGGTGGAACCCTGCTAGGATTCAGTCTTCCTCCATGGTCATTAACTAATTTAGTCATTCCTGTAATGCACCTCGTTCTGTCATCTGTGTAATTGATGCTACGCGCAAGCTTGGTACTAAGAATTCTAATGGCACCACTGCTTCTTGGTCATAGACTAGTTTAAATGGCATGTGCCCTGTCAACTTTTTGCACATAATCCTGTAGGCCCATAATAATGCTGGTACTTTGAGGTCCCATTCATCCCTATTGATGTTACAGATCTTTGTCAACAGATTCTCCAGAATTTTGTTAAATGCTTACACTATGCCATTTTCTTGTGGCTGAAATGGTGTAATATTCTGATGATGGACTTCAAAATCTTCGGTCATAGCGTTGATGGTGTTGTTTATGAAGTGTGTTCCTTGGTGGATCATCAAAAATATTGGGCCACCAAATCAAGTGATTACTTGTTCAAATTGAAAGTGTGATGTTGTTTCTATGCTACAATCCTTCACTGGTGTGGCTTCCGCCCATCTTGTTAGGTAATATGTCATAGTGATTTTGTATCTAGCTCCTGTTGTTTTTGTTGGTGGGTTGATTGGTCCCACAAAGTATATTTCCCACTTATCAAACGTCTACAATATTACCTATGGTCATAATGGCATTTCGTCCCTTTTATTGGGTTTACTTACCATTTGACATACATCGCATCTTTGACAATACTCCTTCGAATCTTGGTGAATGGTTGGACACCATAGTCCTGCGCACAATACCTTCTGCATGGTATCTTTGGTTGCATAATACCTGTTATCACATATTCTTGCAAGGGGGAGTTTTTACTTTGGGTTTGGCCCTAGGATGACAAAATGCAAAGGAAGGGGCCCAAAAACCACTAAATGGTGCTTATCCTAAGTCTGTCGGGGTCGATGTGATAGTTTGACATGTTGTGCTAAGAGGCACATAGATCTGGGTGGCTCAAATCTGTGTGCTCTTGATTGGTGGTCATCGATCATATCGGGGCCCCAAAATGCACGATCATTAAAAATTGTAGAGTGGGTCAGGGAAGAAACCGTGGTTTTGTAGAGGTGAAATATGTCAGCTAGAGACACACATCGGGCCCAAAATAGGGGAGGAATCAAACCTCTTTTTGCAGCCCCAATATGTGCATGTGCATATAGTGCCCTATCCTGGGTCGACAAGTGGTCGCTCTGTCCCACCAACAGCTTTCCTCCACTCCTCTCTCCTATGTTCATCACATCCTGCCACTCCCCTATCACTTTCTCTCCCTCACACCTGTCCTCCACTCACCATCCCTCCTATTGCATCTCCCATTCTTGTCTTTCGCCACCTGTATCAATTCATGCCATGCCACTGCCAGCTCAACTCCTACTTGTGTGGCCACCACAGCTTCTTCCCAGCCCCCATGTCTCTTCCACCTGGCCATCGCACACTGAGTAAGCCTACCATCACGCAAATTGTCCCACCAGATCCTAGTCCATGTCCATGACTTCCTAGCCATCCTTGCAGGCATCCAACTCAACTCCAGGTGGCAGAATGTAGAGGCCGCCACATCTCCCAGGTGAAGAGTTGACTTGGGCCTTCTCTAATCCCGATGAAGTAGCTTATGAGGTAGGTGGTGGTGGATGAACATCATTTCCATCATAAATGATAATCCCAGAAAGGGATTGTCAGCTAGTCGACTCATCTGTAGGTCTGTTCTGAAATGTGATTGCGTCTAACAAAGATCACTTCTAACAGAAGATTTCATGCACAGTGTGTCAGGAAGAATGCATACACAAAGACTTTAATGTGATGGCCAGGGCATGCCTCTTTTGCAAAAGTGAAATTTTTGAGTAGAAGTATGGATTTCTGCCATTTTTGTAGAGGTCTTTGGTTGAGCAGAGCTCCCATTTTGTAATATGTTTTAACACTAGAGTTGTTTCTAGTTATGTAATTGATTTGAGACTTTCAATTAATAGAAGTCAGTTTCTCTCCATCTCTCTGTAAACATTATGTTAAGACACTCGGAATTGGAGGATCCAGTCGAGGGTTGTTATGCTGCTGTAATTTTGGTTTGATTATAGTAGTATTGTGACCAGTTTTAATCAGCTATCTTTGTTATCCTTTTCCCTCTCGCACTGAATGGCTCAGAATTGGAGGATCCAGTCGAGTTGTTATGGCTGCATAGTGATGTAGGCTTGATCATTGTCATTTTGTGACTGTGTCATATGGACACATTTTAGTGCCTGAAATTTGGGCTCGAGAACATCATCAAGCCTGAGTTTTTCCTCTCAAAGTTGCTAGAAATATGGATTCCCATAGCAGTTTTGTTTGTCTTCTCATCAAGTCTTCCCTCTGCTCTCTTTTAAACTCAATCCACTAACTAGAGTTAATGTGGCCCTCACTTCCCTGTGCATTTCTTATCCGGTTCTGTGTTGTAACATCATTCTAGTGTTGAGTTTTGTCCATTGACAATCCACATCTAAACAAACATCCACCCCAAACATTGATGGGTACTAGGCTTAGCTATGTCACAATACAGAGGTGAATTCTAGTGCTAACATTTCTGGTGCCATGGTCAGGGATGAATTGAATAGTTTCCCTCGGATTGAATGACAAATCTTACTAATTATGAAGGTGCATCAGAACCCAATACAAAAAATATTGCAAATGTGCACCTGACGACTCCATTGTGGAAACTCCATTGATCCCACTCCACTGTTTCAGTTGTGGCTGCCTCCAACACACCTGAAAGTTGACCCAGAGGAGCTTTCTCAAGAATATTTTTAGCAGTTTCTTTCTCAGCTTGAGAAGTTCCCAGGGAGAACAACAACGATCATATCTGGGCTTTGATGGTGAAAAACGACCAGACACATTCAAAGCTATGCATCTTTCACCTGGCGACTCCATGGTTGAAGAATCGTTTGGTGACTCCACTGGTTCAAAATGGACAAAATCTTGGCTCAGAGGTTTTCTTTCTGTGATTTCTCAAATATAGTTGGTTCCCCTAACCCACTACCTAGTAGAGAGGAATGGGAATGTATCCTTTTGAAGTTTTAAGAAAGGGAGGGGGAGGTACCAGCTGAACACTTGCTCCTTTTGCACGATTGTTTTCATCAGCTTTATATCGTGCATGAAGATGTTCAGATAAATATTTTCAAATATTCATTTATAGGGGATTCCCTTGATTGACGTCGATATCTTCCTGTTGTAGGCATAGACTCTTTGCATAGTTTTCATACAACTTTCAATTCGTTTTGTAAAGATTATTTTGCAGCTGAGTGTCTTTATGAAAACTGTTGTGATGGGTTTTCCTTGTTTCATGAAGATTCTTCTAGCCATGAAAACCATATTTGTGATGAATTTTTTACTATGGAGGAAAAGATTTTCTATGAAGGTCTAGAGGTGTTAGATGATATTCATTATGATGGCTATAGACTAGAAACATTTGGCATCATTCTAGATGTATTTTTTCTTTTAGATGTTCATGAAGACCAACATGTCTCTTTTGAAAATTTTGAGGTCTATGAGATGTTTTCTACAATAGATATTTCTCCTGGATATGGGACTGAGCTAGATGTTGTTTGTTGTTCTTATGAGGAAAATGTGGAGGATATCTCTGTCCCCGAATCAGATGTTTTGACCAGCCCTTCTTGTGAGGAAGAAGTTGTTGCAGATAATGACCGAGAGTAGCCTATCTTTGGTGAATATCCCAATGAAGATGATGAAGAGCAGATCTTTTTCAGGGTTCCTTTGTATGATGATTATGAATCTGACCCTTGGGGGAGCCAAGAACAAGAAGAGGAGCAACAGGAGTAGTTCATATCTTATTCAGATCCCGTCAGCAAGCAGCCATTATCTAAGAACAATCAACCTACGTCATCTTCTTATCCACCTGTGCTTGCTAGAGATATCCAACAATGTGTGAGTAGTTGTGTAGCAGAGGAGGCTTCCTGTTACAAAATTTCCAGAATTTTCCACTCATTCTATGAGCCTGTCAATGAGTACATGGAGTGTTATTTCCTTCATACTATGGAGCCGCCCTATTTTATATCAAATCCAACCCTTGGATAAAATATGAAGGATGTAACTGTTCTACTATCACAGTTGCATCATCTATTACCAATTACTGACAGATTAAGAGTGCTTCTAGTTATGAAGTTACTTGAATGGATATGGTGGAAATTTGCTTTTACCTAGCCCATGTAAAAAAAAAAATAGTTTAGGTATGTACATAAATAAGCTCTTTGGAGCCCTTGTAAGTTTGTTTTCATTTTATTTTCTGGCATATATTCCTCAACAGGGTGTTTTGAGCTTGAATCCATAGCCCAAAAGAAGGCAACTGGAACTGCAAAAGGAGATCTTAGAGCCTCACAGAGAGAACTCTATCCCCCATGGAGCCTAATGTTATCACATATTCTTGCAAGGGGGAGTTTTTACTTTGGGTTTGGCCCTAGCATGACAAAATGCGAAGGAAGGGGCCCAAAACCCACTAAATGGCACTTATCCTAAGTCTGTCGAGGTTGATGTGAATGTTTGGTGCGTTGTACTAAGAGGTGCATAGATCTGGGCGGCTAAGATCTACATGCTCCTAATTGATGGTTGTCGATCATATTGGGGCCCCAACAGGAACGGTCATTAAAAATTGTAGAGCGGGCCAGGGAAGAAATCATGGTTTTACGGAGGTGCAACGTGTTAGCCAGAGACACACATCAGACCCAAAATCAGGGAGGAATCAAACTGCTTTTTGCAGCCCTGATATGTGCATGTGCATATAGCACCCTATCCCGAGTCGACAAGTGGCCACTTATTCCCACCAACAACTGTCCTCCACTCCTTCTCTCTCTTATGTCCATCACATCCCCTCGCTCCGCTATCACTTTCGCTCCCTCACACCTGTCCTCCACTCACCATCACACCTGTCGCATCTCCCCATCTCATCTCCCACCACCTGTATCAATGCATGCCATGCCACTGCCACCTCATCTCCCACTTGTGTCACCACCACAACTTCTTCCCAGCCCTCGTGTCTCTTCCACTTGGCCATCACACACCCAGTAAGCCTGCCATCGTGCCAATTGTCCCGCCATATCCTCGTCCATGTCCACGACTACCTATCCATCCCTACAGGCATCCAAATCATCTCCAGATAGCAGAATGCAAAGGCTGCCATGTATCCTAGGTGCAAATTTGACTCGGGGATTCTTTGATCCCGATGAAGCAGTTATTGAGGTAGGTGGTGGCTGTTGAACATCGTTTCTACCATAAATGGAAATCCTAGAAAGGGACTGTCAACCAGTTGACTCATCTACAAGTTCATTCTGAAATGTGATTGCATCTAACAAAGCTCACTTCTGACTGAACACTGCATGCACAGTTTGTCAGGAAGCATGTAGACGCAAAGCATTTAATGCGAAGACCAGGAAACACCATTACTGCAGAAGAGAAATTTTTTAGTATAAGTATGGAGTTTTGTCATTTTTGTAGAGGTATTTGATTGAGCAGAGCTCCCATTTTGTAATATGTTTTAACGCCAGAGTTGTGTCTAGTTATGTAATTGATTTGTGATTTTCAGTTAATAGAAGTCAGTGTCTGTCCATTTCTCTGTAAACACTGTGTTAAGACACTCAGAATTGGAGGATCTAGTCGAGGGTTGTTATGTTGTTGTAATGTAGGTTTGATTACAATAGTATTGTGACCAGTTTTAATCAGTTATCCTTGTTATCATTTTCCCTCTCACACTGAATGGCTCAGAATTGGAGGATCCAGTCACATTGTTATGGCCGCATAGTGATGTAGGTTTGATCATTGTGTTTTTGTGACTGTGTCATCTGGACAAATTTCAGTGCCTGAAATTTGGGGTCAAGAACATCATCGGGCCTGTGCTTTTCCTCTCAAAGTTGTTGGAAAGTCAGATGCCCATAGCATTTTTTATTTTTTTTCTCATCAAGTATTCCCTCTGGTCGCTTTTAAACTCAATCCACTAACTGAAGTTAATGTGGCCCTCACTTCCCTATGCATTCTTGTTCAGTTATATGTTGTAACATCATTCTACTGTTCACTTTTAGCCATTGACCGTCCACAACTAAACCAACATCCACCCCAAACACTGATGGGTACTGGGCTTACCTCTGTCGCAATCTAGAGGTGACTTATAGTGCTAACAATGTCCTCCTTCTATTCCCTCATGGGCTTCTGCTAAAACTTGTGGTCTTTCGTGTTCTAGCATGTATCTTCGTAATATGTTATATGTGTTGGGTATGTGTTATATTCTTTTAATGAGTAGTTTTTTTTCATTGGGAAACGTGTCATGTATTTAGGTGGTTTTTCAACACATGGTTTTTGCCAATGGTTTTCTATTTCCAGTTAAGGAATTAGGGTTTTGGACTAATCCAGGTCATTGGGTTAGGGTTTTGGATGCCGTTGGATCCTATATGTACATTGTATTGTAAACAATGTAACACAATGAATGAATATAGAATATGTTGGTTTTCCTGGTTTGGGTTTCTAGGGGGAAAATCTCTATGTAATGTTTGTATTTGCCATTGTATATTTTCTGTTCTTTTCTGAATATATGTTTGCAGTAGATATTGTACAAGGTTAGAATTTACAATCTGCACCCATTTTGTATAAGTGTCCTGTGATCAGTTGATAGTCTGCAAACCGAACTACCAAAGTTTTCTTCTGCGTAGTGTTATACTCTTGTGGCGCAGTAGCTGTGCTCAACTACTGAATGATATCTGCAAAGTAATAGTCAACAATCTGGACTAAAAATAACTGTGCGTCTAGAAATTTGTCCTCTAAATTCATAGGTTTTTCTCCGTTTGTGACCCTTGATAGGTGGTCAGGTCCTGCATTCAACTTCCCTGGCTTAACTATTACTTCAAAGTCAAATTCTTGAAATAGTATTAACCATCGACAAATTTTCCCTCCCAACAATGGCTTTTTGACTAGGTATTGAAGGGTTGAGTAATCTGTAAACATATTAAAGTGTTTTCCCAATAATTAATGTTTGAACTTTTGCAGTGCATAGACCATAGCTAGGCCTTTTCTCTCTGTAGTGTTATAGTTCTGCTCCAATTCTGATAACTTTCTGCTCACAAATGTTATCGGGTGATCCAAGTATCCCACTCCTGAATGCACCAAGATAGATCCAAGTGCTATGGATGATGAATCTACATGCACGCGGAATGTCTTTTCCCAGTATGGAAATACTAATATTGGTGCGGTGACCATATTTTTCTTCAGGGTATCCAGACCGTGTTGACACTCGTCATTCCACTGAAACCTTTTTATCCTTTCTTAACAACTTTTCCATTGGTGCAATAATCTACGCGTACCCTTTGATAAATTTCTTGTAGTATCCTGTGTGTCCCAACGTCGCTCTTAGTTGATGGATTATTTTTGGTGCTGGCAAGTTAACAATTACTGCAATCTTTGTAAGATCTAAAAATAAACCTTGTTTGCATACTATATGGCCCAATAGTATCCCAAACGTTGTTCTGAATATGCATTTATTTATGTTCAGTGATATCTGGCACTGCCTGCATCTCTCTAACATCATCCATAAGACTCCTACATGGTATTTTAACAAACTATAGACTTTACCATCATTCAGGTATACTTCTAGGAACTGATGGATGGATTCTTTAAACGCAACGATGACTACTCTGGAGAATATTGCTGGTACATTCTTTAGTTCAAATGACATGACTATGTATTGGTAGGATCCCCATTCTTTCACAAATGTGGTCTTGTATATGTCTTCTTATGCTATCTTAATCTATTGTTAACCTGAGAATCCATCAGTGAATGAGTAGGCTTCATGTCCACCTACGTTCTCTAACACTTCATCTGTGAAAGATGTAGGAAATAGGTCATGTAGGAATGCATCATTCAATTTACTCAAGTCGACACATATCCTTATCCCTCCTTGTTTGTTGTCTTGAACTACCATCGGGCTTATCCATTCTGACTCTTCGACCGGTTCTATGATTCCGGCTTCGAGCATCCTTTCGATCTCGGCTTTAACTTTCTGCTTATATATTGGGTTTAGTCTGTATGGTCGTTGTCTGATCGGTCTTACTTCGGGTCTAAGTGGTATATTCATTTATCCTAGCTCACCTACTATGCCCTTAATGTAATATACCAGATATAAAAAGTATGCAGAACATAAATAAAATGCTAGAAATGGTAGAATAACAGTAATATAACCAGCATAATCTCCACAATAACATAGAAATGATATATGAACAACAACAGAAATAACACTTTGATTCAAAAATAAATGTTCACGGGCCTCTTCGAGGGGGCAACCTCCAGTCGAGCAGTGCTCTGTTACAATAATCTCCAAGCTAGGGTTTTCATACCCTCAACCCTTATTTATACTAAATATGTCTATCAAGAGAAGCATCTAGAGGAAGATCCTTCTAGAAGCGGAAGCTTCTATTAGGTCTTATTACATCCACCTTATTCTATTTTATTGAAAGGCATTATTAATATTGACCTTTATTACATCTGAATATTTTTCTGTACCTATGTGCGGGTTAGGACTCTAACATGTTCGCCCCCTTAAAAGAAGCCTTATCCTCAAGGCTTGAGATGTGGAAACTGTTGCAGAATGGTAGCTGGTTCCCAAGTGGAATCTACTGGAGTTGTATCTTTCCATTGAACGAGCACTTTCTTGATGGTTCTCTGACACAGGCGATGCTCACGTTGGTCCAAAACTGCTTCTGGCTGTAGCCAAATGGATCCTTCTTCAGCTAACTCAGGAAGGTTGGTTTGAATTTGGCACCGAGTTCCAATTACCTTCTTTAAGCATGAAACATGAAAAACAAGATGTAGCTTTGAATGACTAGGCAAAGCTAATTGATAGGCGACTTGTCCCACACACTTGAGAATAGTATAAGGACCATAAAATTTGGGCACTAGCTTCTGACAATGCTCGGCCTTGAGGGAAGTTTTCTTATATGGTTGCAGTCACGGAAACACCTGATCCCCTTCTGCAAATTGACGTTTAGAGTGACCTTGATCTGCTTGTTTCTTCATTCAATTATGTGCCATGACCAAGTTCTAACTTCTCTTTGAGGGTACGGATAATATCCTCTTGAAATGTAAGTTTTTGGTCAACCTCCTGGACCTTCAAGGTACCCGGTAAGTATGAGAGAACTGAAGGTGGATTATGTCCATATACCACTTCAAAAAGAGTCATGCATGTAGCCGTATGGTAGGAATATTTGTACCACCATTTAGCTAGGGGTAACCATTGAACCCACTAATTTTGCTTTTCAGAGGAAAAACACCTCAGATATGTTTCCAAAGACTTGTTGACAAATTATGTTTGACCATCAGTCTGGGGATGATAAGTTGTGCTGAGATGCAATTGGGTGACCTGAATCTTGAACATTTCTTGCCAAAAATTGCTTGTGAAAGTTGGGTAACGATTAGAAACAATACAGTGCGGTATGCCATGAAGCTTGAAGACCTGGTCCATGAAAATTTGAGCCACCATGGATGCATTAAATGGGTGTTGAAGAGCACAGAAATGAGCATACTTGGAAAGGCTATCCACAACCACCATTATGACTGATTTATTTCTCGATTTGGGTAAGCCGGTAATAAAGTCCATAGAGATATCCTTCCAAATAGCAGGTTGTATTGGAAGCGATTGTGGTGTGCCCAGAGATTTCACTGTTTCTCCCTTCTTGCATTGACACACATCACATTCAATGAAAAAATTACATATGTCTTGTTTCATACCATCCCAGAAAAAAGAAAGCTTGACCCTGTCATAGGTTTTGGTGAACCTGGAGTGCCCCGCTGTGGGTGTAGCATGAAGCTTAGAAAGTACCATGGATTTAAGATTTGATTGCTTACTTAAATACAAATGACCTTTGTATCAAAGGTCATCCTACAGCTAAGAGTACCCTGGGGGAGTTGGAGCATTGGTCTGCAATTGCTGGATCAGATGCGAACTTTTGGGATCTTGTAGACATTCTTGGAGAACAACTTGGAGCCAATCTAGTACAATGAAGGAAAGAGAAAAAAGGGATCCTTCTTCTTTATATTTTTGGGACAGTGCATCCACCACCACATTGTCTTTACCTTTCTTGTAAATGATCTCATAATCATATTCCAAGAGTTTAGTCACCCATTTTTGTTGCTCTGGGGAGGAAATGCGTTGTTCCAGAAAGTACTTGAGGCTTTGATGGTCTGTCTTAATTTGGAAATGTTACCCCAAGATATAAGGGCACCATAGATCAACGACATGCAGAATAGCCAATATTTCCTTTTGATAGATGGGTTTGCCCAGATTCCTTTCAGATAGTTTCTTGCTGGTGAAGGCCAAAGGTCGACCCTCTTGCATAAGGACAACACCGATTCATTTCCCTGAGCGATCACATTCCAACAAAAAGGTCTTTGTGAAATTAGGAAGGGCCAAAACCGAAGTGGTGCACATGGCCATCTTCAAGGTTTGGAAAGCTTGAGCAGCGGATGGAGTCCAAGTGAAAGAGTTCTTTTTTAGGAGAGTAGTGAGAGGTGTTGCAATATTTCTATAATTCTTAACAAACTTGCGATAATACCATGTTAAGCCCAAAAATCCACGCAAGATTTTGAGAGTCTTTGGGTGCGGCTAGTCTTGCATATCTTCAATCTTTGTCAGATCCACCCTGATGCCATCTTTTCCAACCATATCACCCAAGTATTCTACTTCTGAGGCACCAAAGGCACATTTAGACTGATTCAGGAAAATTTGGTGTTGAGAGAGTAGATGGAGAACTCGATCCACATGGGTAAGATTGTTTGTCCAGGTTTTTCTATACATGAGGATATCATCAAATAAAACTAGGACAAAATGATGGAGAAAAGGACAAAATACATGATTCATGAGGCTTTGGAAGGTGGAGTGGGCGTTAAACAAGCCAAAGGGCATGACCAAAAACTCATAGTGGCCCTCATGAGTGCGAAAGGTCGTCTTGGGAATGTCTTCCTCTTTCATACATATCTGTTGATAGCCCAAGTGAAGATCAAGTTTAGTAAAGAATTGGGCACCACTCAATTCATCTAGGAGGCCATCAACGATAGGAATGGGAAATTTGTCTTTAATGGTCAGTTTTTTGAGGGCACAGAAGTTAGGACACATTCTCCAAGAACCTTCTTTCTTCAGGACCATGACTACCAGAGAAGAGTAAGGGCTCGTACTAGGACAGATAACGCCTGTAGTAAGGAGTTCCTAGATCATTTTCTCAATTTCATTTTTTTGTGAAAAGGGTTGGCAATACAGACGGATATTGGGAGGAAGGATTCTAGGTACAAGGGGAATGGAATAATCATGAACATCGTAGGAAGGAGGGAGTCCTTGGGGAGTGGAAAATACCATTTGATGTTTAGAAAGGAGGGCTTGGAGGTCTTGCGGCACCGGGGGTGTCTCTGTTTCTTTTATGGTATGGATTTGGGCAATGACACTAGAATGACCTTTTTTGAGCAACGTTTCCATGCTATGGGAACTAATGACCTCATGTGAACTAGCAGCAATGCCTTGGAATTTATATTGGTGGCCTTCCTGGTCGAATTGCATGGTTAATTCCTTAAAATCCATGAGAATGGGACCCAAAGTCCTTAGCCAGTCTTCACCCAACACAATGTCACAACTGCCCATGTCGATAGCAAACATATGAGATTTTAGGTGGTAGTCACCGATTTGGAGATGCACATTTTCACAATACCCTCCACATTTCATGGAACCACCATTGGCAATCATGATTTGGAAATTTTTGATGGCATGGATGTAGCAATGGGTTTCTTAGGAAATGAGGAGATGAATAAAATTATGGTTGCTTCCACTATCAACCAGAATGATGACCTTCCGATGCTTGATGTAACCGATTAACTTGAGGGTTTGGGGGGCAGAGAAGCTAGTGAGAGAATTGAGGGAAATGATCGGTTCCACTTTGGGAGGGTTAGAGGGAGGGCTTATGTCAGTGATTTTAGGTGAATCAAGCACAAGGGGATTTTTGCAAGATACCAGATATATAAAATATGCAGAACAGAAATGAAATGCTAGAAATAACAGAATAACAGTGAAATATCCAGCATAATCTTCACAATACACAGAAATGATGTACGAAATAGCAACAGAAATAGCACTTGAACGGAAATAGCACTTGATTCAGATAGCAATGTTCACAGGCCTCTTCGAGG
>SNQJ01S0023476.1:74344-97467 GCA_010110895.2 Picea sitchensis | reverse complement strand
TTTTAGTTCCCCCATCCTCATGGCCCATACCTGTAGCCAAGACTTGGAAGCTCACTTCAACACCTTGCAATCTGATCTCATCGAGACCCAACAAGAAGTAAAACAACTCAGTGCCAATGTTTTCTCCATCAATACAACCATGCAGTCCTCAATGGAGGAAATCAAACAAGACCTCACCACCCAGCTTGAATCTATCTTTTTGACACTTTGCACCAAATTGCATATCCCTATAGATAACCCTTCCTCTTCCTCACCTGCACATACTGAAGGTGACCATTCCTCTCATTCCCATAACTTTCAGAACCATCACTTTCAACGTGACTTACACCTTCCATGGGTGGATGTGACCAAATTTGATGGCTCAGACCCCATTGGTTGGGTAACCCAAATGGAACATTATTTCTCTTTATACGACATTATAGATGACTTGGCCAAACTCCAGTATGGTGTTCTTCACCTAGATCAAGAACATTGGCAATGGTGGCAATGGAGAAAATATTCTCGTCAAGGGTATATTGTTTGGACACACTTTTTGGTAGAGATTTATGAACGCTTTGAAATTGACACCAACCATTTGGGTCATTTGACAAAGTTGAAACAATCAGGAACAGTGGAAGACTTTATATCTTCCTATGAGCACCTGGATTTTCGGACATAGGGCATGTCTGATGCATCTTTTCGAGAATGTTTTATCAGTGGCCTCAAGGATGAGATTCGGGCCAATGTCCTCATGGCTTGGCCTCATATTTGGGTCGAGGCTACTAGAAGAGCTAAATAAGCACAACAGGTTGTATCTTCTCAAAATCAGAAACCCTCCTTTATCCCTTGCCCTAAACCAGTAAATCCCACTACTCCCTCCGAAAACCCTCCTTTATCCCTTTCCCTAAACCAGTAAATCCCACTACTCCCTCTGCTCCACTAAAGATCCAAAAATTGACCAGGGTTGGAATGATTGAACGCCAACTCAAAGGCCTTTGTTATAATTGTGATGAAAAATATTTTTCGGGCCACAAGTGTAAGGAACAAAAGATGTTTATGGCCATCTTTGAGGATATTTCAGAAGAGGATATTGAAACTCCCCTTGTGTCTGAGTCACCTGAAACCCCGGACATAACCCATCCCTTAGACCCTCCCAAAGTAGAGCCGGTTATTTCCCTCAATGCTCTCACTGGATTCTCTGCTCCCCAAACCCTCAAGATAATCGGTTACATCATGCATCGAAAGGTCATCATTATGGTTGATAGTGGAAGCACCCATAATTTTATTCATCACCGCATTGCCCAAGAAACTCATTGCTACATCCATGTTGCCAATAATTTCCAAATCATGATTACCAATTATGGCTCCATGAAATTTGGGGGGCGTTGTGAAAATGTGTGTCTCAAAATTGGTGAGTATCACCTGAAATCTCATATGTTTTCTATAGACATGGGTGGGTGTGACATTGTGTTGGGTGCAGAATGGATAAGGACTTTGGGTCCCATTCTCATGGATTTTAAGGAATTAACCATGCAATTTGACCAAGAAGGCCACCAATATAAGCTCCAAGGCATCACCTCTGGTTCACCTGAGATCATTAGTTCCCATCGCATGGAAAAATTTCTCAAAAAAGGTCATTCTAGTGTTATTTCTCAAATCCATGCCATCCAAGCAACATAAACACCCTCGGTGTCACAAGACCTCCAAGCCATCCTTTCTAAACATCAAGTGGTTTTTTCCAATCCCCAGGGACTCCCTCCTTCACGTGCTATTCATGATCATTCCATTCCCCTTGTACCCAGAAGCCTTCCTCCCAATATCCATCTGTATCGTCACCCCTTTTCCCAAAAAAATGAAATTGAGAAAATGGTCCAGGAACTCCTTAATTCAGGCGTTATCCACCCTAGTACGATCCCCTACTCTTATCCTATGGTCATGGTCCTAAAGAAAGAAGTTTCTTAGTGAATGTGTGTTGACTTCCGTGCCCTCAACAAACTTACCATTAAAGACAAATTTCCCATTCCTGTCATTGATGACCTCCTCGATGAACTAAGTGGCACCCAATTCTTTACTAAACTTGATCTTCGTTCGGGCTACCACTAGATATGTATGAAATAGGTAGACATTCCCAAGATTGCCTTTAGAACTCATGAGGGCCACTATGAGTTTTTGTTCATGCCCTTTGGCTTGTGTAATGCCCCCTCCACCTTCCAAAGCCTCATGAATCATGTCTTCCATACTTTTCTCTGTCATTTTGTCTTAGTTTTATTTGATGATATCCTCATCTATAGCAAGACCTGGATAGAACATATTGCTCATGTGGATCAAGTTCTCCATCTACTCTCTCAGCACCAACTTTTCCTGAAACAGTCTAAATGTGATTTTGGCACCTCAGAAGTAGAGTACTTGGGTCATCTAGTTGGCAACGATGGCATCAAGGTGGATCCTAAAAAGATTGAAGCTATTCAAGACTAGACTCACCCAAAGACTCTAAAAATATTGAGTGGATTTTTGGGCTTAACAGGCTATTATCGCAAGTTTGGTAAGAATTACGGAAAGATTGCAACACCTCTCACCACTCTTCTAAAAAAGAACTCTTTCACTTGGACTCCAGTTGTTGCTCAATATTTTCAAACCTTGAAGATGGCCATGTGCACCACTCCAGTCCTGACCCTTCCTGATTTCACAAATACCTTTGTCTTGGAATGTGATGCTTCAGGGATAGGAATTGGTGTTGTCCTTATGCAAGAGGGTCAGCCTTTGGCCTTTACCAGCAAGCAACTATCTGAAATAAATCTGGGCAAATCTATCTATGAAAAGTAAATGTTGGCTATTCTGCATGTCGTTGATTTTTGGCACCCTTATCTATTGGGGCAACGCTTCCAAATTAAGACAAACCGTCAAAGCCTCAAGTATTTTTTGGAACAACGCATTTCCTCCCCGGGGAAACAAAAATGGGTAACTAAGCTATTTGGCTATGATGATGAGATCATTTATAATAAAGGAAAAGAAAATGTGGTTGTGGATGCACTTTCCCAAAAATATGAAGATGAAGGATCCCTTTTTTCTCTTTCCTTCATTGTGCCAGATTGGCTCCAAGTTGTTCGCTAGGAATGGCTACAAGATCCCAAAAGTTTGTAGCTGATCCAACAATTGCAGTCCAGTGCTCCAGCTCCCCCATGGTACTCTTGGCTCCATGATGAGCTTATATACAAAGGTCGTTTGTATTTAATTAAACAATCAAAGCTTAAATCCAAGGTACTTTCTGAGCTTCATGCTACACCGATAGCGGGGCACTCTCGGTTCACCAAAACCTATGACAGGGTCAAACGCTCTTTTTTTCGGGATGGTCTAAAACAGAACATTCTTCATTTTGTGGCCGAATGTGATGTGTGTCAACACAACAAGGGAGAAACAGTCAAATCTCTGGGCACACTACAACTACTCCCGATTCCACCTGCTATTTGGAAGGACATCTCTATGGATTTTATTACAGGCTTACCCAAATCGGGAAATAAATCAGTCATCATGGTGGTTGTTGATCACCTTTCTAGGTATGCTCATTTATGCACTCTTCAACACCCGTTTACAACATCCATGGTGGCTCAAATTTTCATGTATCAGGTCTTCAATATCCATGGCATGCCACTCTCTATTGTTTCTGATCGCGACCCCACTTTCACAACCAATTTTTGGCAAGTACTATTCAAGCTACAAGGCACCCAATTGCATCTCAGTACAACTTATCATTCCCAGACTGATGGTCAAACAAAAATTGTCAATAGGTGTTTGGAAACATATTTGAGGTGTTTTTCCTTGGAAAACAAAAATTAGTGGGCTCAATGGTTACCCCTAGATGAATGGTGGTACAACACTTCATACCATACAACTACACACATGACTTATTTTGAAGTAGTATATGGACATAAGCCACCTTCAGTTCTCTCATACTTACCTGGTGTCTCGAAGGTCCGGGCGGTTGACCAAAACTTATAGTTCGAGAGGCTATTCT
The DNA here is from genome assembly GCA_010110895.2 of Picea sitchensis. Classification (NCBI taxonomy): domain Eukaryota; kingdom Viridiplantae; phylum Streptophyta; class Pinopsida; order Pinales; family Pinaceae; genus Picea; species Picea sitchensis. Next base: position 93,476 of record SNQJ01S0023476.1, on the reverse strand, counting down.
CCGTATCATCAAAGAGAATTTGGTCATGGCACAGAATCACATGAAGCAACAAGCATATCAAGTTCGCTTTGAACATCAATTTGAAGAAGGGGATCAGGTGTTTCTTCACCTGCAACCATACAAGCAGAATTCCCTCAAGGCCGAGCATTTTCAGAAGCTAGCACCAAAATTTTATGGTCCTTATACAATTCTCAAGCACGTGGGACAAGTGGCCTATCAATTAGCTTTTCCCAGTCATTTGAAGCTACATCCTATTTTTCATGTTTCTTGCTTAAAGAAGGTTATCGGAACTAAGTGCCAAATTCAAACCAATCTTCCCGAGTTAGCCGAAGAAGGATCCATTTGGCTATAGCCACAAGCCGTTTTGGACCAGTGTGAGCATCTCCTGCATCAAATAACCATCAAGAAAGTGTTAATCCAATGGAAAGATACAGCTCCAGCAGATGCCACTTGGGAACCAGCTACCAGTCTGCAACAATTTCCACATCTCAAGCCTTGAGGACAAGGTTGTTTTTAAGGGGAAGGACATGTTAGCGTCCTAACCTGCACATAGGTATAAAAATATATTCAGATGTAATAAAGGTCAATATTAATAAGGCCTTGCAATAAAATAGAATAAGTCGAATGTAAGAATACCTTATAGAAGCTTCCGCTTCTAGAAGGATCTTCCTCTAGATGCTTCTTTTGATAGACATATTTAGTATAAATAGGAGTTGATGGTATGAGAACCCTATCTTGAATATTATTGTAATAGATCTCTACTCGACTGGAGGTTGCCCCCTCGAAGAGGCCCGTGAACATTTCTCTCAGAATCAAAGTGCTCTTTCTATTTTTATTCTTATATCATTTCAGTGTTATTGTGGTGATTATTCTGGTTATATTGTTTTTATTCTTCCATTTCTATCATTCTATTTCTTTTCTGAATAATTTTTATATTTGGTATATTACAGTTACTATGGTTCACCCCCTCCTGGGCTACGTCCACAAAGATCTAGCTCTCAACTCTTTTATTATAGTATTTCCGCATCTATAGCACCGTGCGCTTACAACTCTTCCCATATGGGTAAGATCTATATGTGGCAGACTAGATCACACCAATCTCATCAACCTGCAATCTAACCCTCAAGATCTACCCTCCTTCATCCTCTCTAGCTCAAAAACTTACAATAGTAGGTCATACAACAAAATATTACATATCGGTTGGCTACAACAACTCTCTCGACAATAACAACTTATCTCTATAACATTTGAACAAAAAAAACAACCCTTACGATACCTAAGTATCTATATTTATACATCTCTAGATCTTCAGCCATTACAATACATTACCAAAACCCTAACCCTACAATCGTTAGGTCTTCCATGCATGTGCGCATGTTTTTCTTCCTTCTAGTTGTCGCTTTCCTCATGCATGTTTTCTTTCCCAAAATCACCTTGCTTTTTCACTTTGGACTACCTCCAACACTAATAATGTAGGATTTGATTAGTGTAAAGAGTTTGCAGTGCAGATAATATGTAGCATTTTGCATCGCAGAAAAATGGCAGCAAATGTATCCAGTCCAATCAACCTTCAGACAACGCACAATCACAAAAATAGGTACCTGGTGTATCTGAAACTTCAGTCGATTTCTCACAAACTAGACTGGGATTTTGTTGGAAGCACATAATCCACTTTCATTGGCTACATCTAGTTCACAATGCCATATTTCAAACCAATGGTAGCACGCTTCATTCAAATTACTAAAATTGTTTCTTGAAACCAGCCTGAAGAACATGATTCACTAAAGACACTAAAAAGAATGAGATATCCATTAACACATTTCCAAAGTATAATTATGTTTGATTAGTGCATGAGGTACTTTCTTGGGACGCTGTGAACTTTTAGGTGAGTTTGCAACAAGTAGACTTAACACTTGATTTGATCCTGAAACAGTTGAAAATGACATAAGGAACCTTTTGTACATCCCCTTGAGACAAGATACATGATAATGATAAGTTTAATCCCAAGGGTATGTCCAAAGTTGATCCCTATTTCTTTCGTTATGGTGAACACTTATCATGACACTAAGACTCTTACATGGACTAAGGTCAAATTTATTTTCTCATGGAAATATAAAACATGATTTATTTACATAAGACATGACTCAAAACCTAAAAATTAAAATACTCTATGACTCAAACTAGAAGGATTGATCACATGATTGACAAAGACCAATGATTTCCTTTTATGACTAGCCTAAATTTTTTTTTAGAAAATTTAGAATTTTTTTGACTCCTGAACATTTCATGTGCTAACACCAACGATAGTGCTCCTGATATGATTACCCTCTTAACTCAAAAGATGGATCAAATGAATACTCAGTTTATCCAGGTGCGGAATCAGATTATGGGTCATTTGAATACAATGGAAAGAAATCAATCTTTTCCTAGACCTCATTTTTCCAGAAAATAGAGAGATGCCACATGTTGGAAACCAAGGCTTCAAGAAGAGGCAAAATCCCTAGATACTTTGAAACCGGTTGGGATAGTTGATATAGAATATTGGTGCCTCCCATTCCAAGAGCCCCACAGAGAACATGAATTCCCCTAACGAGATGAATATTCTCCTAAAAATATGAATTTCATTGATATGATTGTGTTTTCAAAGAAGAACAAGTTAATCGATATCAGATCAATGAAGCCAGAAGAAGAGGAGAAAGAGAGGGGAAACACTAGGCCTTGAATTATTTGACAGATGAATAGAAGAAGGAATTAAGGAGGATGGAATATCTTACCTACACTAGAAGAAATAAATTTTTATCCCCTCCATCACATCATGATACTCCTCTTCCATCAGTAGAGAGGGTGGATCCACCACCCCCACCTCCAGTACACGAGTTTCTTCCAAAACCAACTTCTACAAATGATATTTAGTTAAATATAGATGTTCCAAGTATGTTTGGAAAATTGAATATGACGGCCCCAGTGACAGAGATGTGTAATATCCCTTTTGTAAAAAGGGAAGTTTTGAAATTCTTATAGGTGCCAACCAAGGAGGAAGATCCTCCCATCATTTTGAACACAATGCATCTTGATCAGACAAGGGAAAACAATCCTCCTTTCTATCTTTCATTAGGCATGAATGGCCTCCGCTTGAAAAACTACATGTTTGATTATGGGGCCTCAAAAAATTTCATATCATTAAGGGTGATTAAACAACTTGGTTTGAAGAAAACATGACCTTATGGCAACGTATGTGGTATTGATTCTAAAAAGTTCAAGGTTCTCTGGGTATGTGAGGACATTGAGGTTTTTCTAATTGATTTTCCACATATCAACATTCTTATGGACACAGTAGTAATCGATGTTCCAGATTCTTGGGGGATTCTCTTATCTAGGATATGGTCTAGTACTCTTGGGGGTTTCCTTAGCATGGATCTCACCCATACACACATTCCCATGGGAAATGCCACTTTCCATATATTATACAATCGAGAGAAAAATTATAGACATGTGATGAATCCTAATGGTCCTAATTATGTCAGCAAATGAGATTATGATGTGCCTCCACAGATTATTGAGTATGATCCATATGATTTGAAATTCATGTAGCAGGACTCCATAGACACACTTCTTCCATATACAGATCAATACAAAGAGAAAATTGTGAAATACCATGGGAAGGAGCCAGGCTCTATCCAGATTTTGAAGAAAGATTAGATATATGAAGAAATCATCAAAGAGATGAACTGCAAAGACCCTACATGCTTTTAGAATAGACCTTGAATCAATTTTAGTGAAGGAAGTATTATGCTCATGTGGGAAAAAAGAAATGGAAATCCCACATATGACCAGATAGATAAAAACTCATGGCTTGGCCCTTACATCATCAAGAAGAAGTCTGTTAAAGAAAAATACTATATGGCAGCATTAGACAAGAGGAAGATTCCATTACCAGTGGATGGATCTCTTCTCCAACCTTACGTCCATGTCACATGATTTCTTCAAGGCCCATGCCCCATGTAAGTAGGTAAGTCATATCATTTTCCCCTGCATTAGCATATTTATTGCTCATAATAGTTTAGATGCATTTCATTTTCCTTTTTCTCTACTTGCATATTTATTTCATGCTTAGCTTAGAAATTTTTGAAAAAAATTCAAAATTTTCTTTTCTAGATTAGTTTTCATTTCAGATTTTATATATATGTGGATGAAGGGTGATATCACTCCCCTATATGGTATGATCCCTTTTTATGATTTTTTGGTAGGCATAGGTATACCATGCGATGTTGCAGTTTTGATGCACTCTACGACAAGCACATGTCCCCAAGTAGGAGCCAGATGTTATCCCTAATTTGTGGATAACTAAGTATATTATGTCTTGAGGCCCTCAGGTTATAGATATGGAGTGTCGAGAGACCACATGACTAGAAGTATCCTTTTGCACAGATGGAGACCCTTCTCACCACCATAGAGGTCATATATTTTTGGATGGAATCCACCACACCAGATGGCTTTCGGAAGGAAATGGACCTTTCTCCATGAGGTACAAGTCAGTATTATGGTAAGAATCATTTCAATATTTGATGCATTTAAGTATGTTGTATCTTAGAATTGTTTAGATTTCATGATATATGCTTGGACATTATTCCTTTTTCCTTGCTTCACCTTAGTGGTTGACATTGTTCCCTAGTAAGTGGTCTTCCTTGGTGATGGGTTTTCTACTAGGAACTCCCTTGAAAATCCATCATACCATTCCTGACTATACTTACCACTTTCCATCACTATTTCCCCCCATTTCCTTATCTCTTGGAATTTTAGCGTGTACTGACCCAAGAAGGGGTCATTCCTAATTCTATGGGAATAAGAGGTTCAAGGCCCAGAGGGATTTATCATTGTTAAAAGATAAATTCCTATGTATAAAACTTCTATATGTTTTTCCCATGGATCATTTGGATCATCCAAGAAAGAAATGAAACACTTATCTTTGAGAAAATGGGGACCCATAAGAAATATGATTAAGAATGCTTAAAAGGTTAGTTGGAGGATAGGAGGTTTCATCATGAAATGGCCTATTCTGTCCATGGATATCTAGTGGTATGACATTACCATCATTTGGACACCAAGCCAGGGTAATGGCTCTCAGTTGCATGGATGAGAGAAAGGGGTTCTCATCACGAGCCAACATTCTAATTTCCACTAGGTATTTGTGGGTGACACTGTCATTATCTGGACACCAAACCAAGGTAGTGGACTTCAACTTGTCCTTAAAATATGAAATAAAAAAAGAATGGAAAATAATGGTCTTGGAAAAAGTGCATTGCAAATGAAGGTACCAAACACCCTCTACAAAGGCACCCATGAATGGGACACTACGACCTATTGTATGTCATGATCCCTATGCCCATTGAGTCTTGACCCTAACCATTTCACCCACTTTACATGGCCTATAGAGGGATCTCTTGGAAACTCTCCTTGACCTAGGGAAATATCTACCCAATAGGACACCTCATCAACCCTCCCATATTCAAGATTGACAAGTCTCATAATGTCTTTGAGAAATTAATTGATTGACATAATAATCTTTGATGGACATGCTTAGGTGGACCATTTATTTATTGGATTCACTTATCATGATGTTATGACTTGCGATCCTTGGAAGTCATGCTTATTTGTCTCTTCAGGACCTCGTTGGTGGACAATTTTGAAAGAACAAGCCTAGCTTGGCTCCCATGGGGCTTAAAGCCCACAGGTGGATGCCAAGGTCCTGTATTCTAGATGAGAGAGATCAAACTTTGAAGGCCTATAATATGACTTGGATGACATAACCTATTCCCCACATGCCAAACATGTTTCCTAGGAGAGGCAAAACTTCACCTTTAGATGCATGATGTCACCTAGGGGGGTTAGGGTTTGGTGGTGAGGTGACATGCATTGGCACAAGGATGTTTTGAGGGGATTGATGATTTTAGCATGAAGGAAGTCATTTGGATTCTTGACATGTGTCTTTTGGAAGCCTTTATACACTCCTCCGTCACCAACAATGTTCCCCTAGTGCCAAAACATCCCGTAAAGGGGTGGCATCCTTATAACTAGGGTTTTTCTTTGTAAAAAAGTGAAATTAAAGTGAACTGTTTAATATTACTTTGTAAAAGGGGAAATATTAGGGTTGTTTACCCCTAGTCTTGTGGTTTACCCTCAATTATGTGGACAAAATATGTTAGTGACATTTTGTATAAATAGAGATCATAAGATCTCATTTATGTTGGATCATGTTGTCATTACTGTCAAAGGAACAATGTCTTGTCATAGTATATTGATGTAGTATGTATTGTCATTGTTTTCAATGGATTGATGTCAAGTGAAGTCATTGATATATGAGGCATAGATAATGTCATGCATAGATGAATATGGATCAATGTGTTTTCATTGATATATGATGCATAGATGATGGCATGCATAGATGAAGATGGACCAATGTGTTGTCATTGATATATGATGCATAGATGGATTCATTCATAGATTAAGATGGATGGATGTATTGTCATTGATATATGTTGCATAGATGGATTGTTGCATTAATCTATTGATCATTGGATCATGTGGTCATCATGCATGGAATCATTGACAAAGGGACAATGTCATAGAGATGTGTTTTCATGGGTTATTCCAGTTGGATTGATGTAAAGATGACTCATTATTGTCTTTTCATGGTTTATAGGAAATACAAATGGATGACCTCCAAAGTGGTCCCCTTATGGTGAAATCCCTCACAGGAAGATGCTTTGTGGTTGAGTTATCCTAGAAGTATGGTTAGAGAATCCAAGCTTAATTATGGAATAATGAGATAAAGATCAATGAATTTGTCAATGAAACTATCCTGGACGAATAGTGCTTGTCATGCCATTTCTGGTGGTATGTGGAACGTCACATAACTCCTCACAGTTTGAGATTTATGGCCTTGTGAAGTTGGAGGACCTTCATGTGTTGTCTAGAAGCCCCCAAGAGTCAAGATTGTCAAAGAGTTTGCAAAGAAGAAATTATTTAAATAATAAAGTGAAGTGATGAAGTCAAAGAGGATGCAAAAGAATTATTTAAATAATAAAGTGAATGGAGAACTCACTAATTATGGAAAGTGGTTATAAGTGCATTAACCTTGAAATAAGGAAAGTGGGTTAAGTGGACAAATGGCTCTGTAGAAAAAGTGGCTAAGTAGACAAAGTTGGATAAAGGTGGATATGTGGACAAAGTTGTTATGTGGATAAAGTGGATATGTGAACAAAGTGTCTAAGTGGATGCTTCTAAAGGAAGCTACTTGGAGAGTATAAATAAGAGAGAAAGGGTCCCTTGTTCAAGCATATCTTGAGAATAATATTGAAGATCTATTTAGAGTGAGAGAGTCATTCAAGGTACTCATGGACACATCGAAGTTTTCGTAATTCCGATATCTTGATGAAAAAAAAATTGGAAATTCAAAAATGCTTGTTTCCGAAGGAGTACACGGGTTGCAGTGAGCCAAAGCGCATACATATGTGGGTTGCAGTTAGATGAGATGCATACACATGCGGGTTGAAGGAGATTAGAGTGTGTACAGTTGAAGAAAGTCATGGAGACTTGAGTGTGAGTTGGTTTCAAGTTCCTGAATTCTAAAGCAAGTCCTGGATATGCATTCTATGGTCTCAAATCTTCCACAAAAGTTCTGGTATGGTTACATGATTGTTTTGATGGATACTTTTCCTTATGGTATGGTGAATGCTTAAGGAATTTTTGGTATGGACGTTGTGATATGGTTTATTTTGGTTGATTAACTGAGTGAGAAACACTCTTATAATTTAGTACTGATATGGTTTCCATATTATACTGGTTACTTATATATGATCAAGTAACATTCATATTTTATGGTTGAGGAACATGAGTAAGTTGTTGGGCATGATAGATGTGATGTGATTGGTTAAGGTACAAATTAGACAGTGAAGGGTAGAAGTGGATGTGACAGAGGATGTAGATGATCTGATTTTTCATGGAGAGAGAAAACCCTAGTTCTTAAGGAGGCATATGCAAACTGATGTGAGCGAGACCACGTACATACGCGGGAAACACTACTAGCAGGTCACATACATGTTGATAGATTGGTATCTATTGAGGATTGAATCCTCTTCTTAGTTGATGCTGAGTTATGTAAGTTGAGTCTTGCATTGCAGAGCTGGTGCTCTTGTGGATTTGATACTCTATTCAGTTGCTGATAAAACCCCAAGGATTGTAGTCCATAATAAAAAGAAAATTGTACATACATCTTGTGTTCTTTGTGTTCCTTTTGGTGATGGCTTATTGATGATCTCTATTGCTGACATATGTTTACATAAAACTATTTATAAATAGATAATAATAAGTTTTGATTAAATTGTGATTGCTAACTATGTATTTTTGTGAAAGGAAGTGAAAAAGATCCCTACACGGATTCACCCCCCCCTCTTAGTGTGATCGGTGTGTCCAACGATTGGTATTAGATAAGGCCTTCACTATAAGTCTTAACAAGCTTGAAGGAGATCCATTGACACACAAATGGATGATGAAGTTCTAATCCTTGATGAGAAAAACTATTCATCATGGAGAATATAAGTGAAAGGTTCTTTGAAAGAAAAAGGAGGAGGTATTTGGAAAACAACTATTGGTGGATTAGTTCCCTTGAAGAATAAGTCAAAGTTTGCAGCTCAAAATGAAGAAGACAAGAATGATGCATTCTCTCTCATGACCATCTTCAATGGACTCTCAAGTTCTATCAAAGAAATCATGGGACAATGCACTTCCGCCAAGGATCTATGGCTAAATCTAGAGAAGACATACCAAGGAAAAAAGGAAGACACGAAAGACAACTCCATCAAGAACAATGAAGGTAAATAATCTACAAAATCCTTTGATTGCAATAATTCTAAATGTGATGAAGTTGAATGTTTCTCTACAAGTGAAGAATAAGATCTAGAAATAGTTTGTGTAGAATTAGATGACAATTATCCCATGGAAGAAGTAGAAGAAGAACTTTCAAAGCTTAAAAATAAAGTTGACTGGGGTCTATATGAATACAATTATGACCATATTTATATAGACTATAGCTATCTTTCTAAGAACACTAAAATCTTTCTCGAAAATAATCAAAATCATATTTTGAAACTAAAGGAAATGCTCATATAACAAGAAGAAAGTAAAAAGGACTCAATTAGAAGAAAAGGAAAAAGAGATCAAAAGACTAAAGAATCAAATAGAAGAAAATAACAAGGTAGATGATGAGATTAGAAAAAGACTTGAAGTTAATATCCATCTCAAGACCCAAATTGAAGAAGCCAAAAGGGTAGAGGAACTATTAAAGAATCAAGTAAATGAAAAGGAAGAGTCATGCCATAGGTTGGAAGTTGAAGTTGTTTATCTTAGAAAGAAAGTAGAGATGTCAAACAAAATCTTAAATAGATCAACAATCTTGAATGAAATCTTGGATAGTCAAATATCACCAAATGATAAATCGAGTCTTGGATACAACAAAGAAGCTACACATTTTGAAGCAAGCACCTCAAAGAATCTTAAGGTAAGTCCCTCATTCTCAAAATATGGAAATAATGTTGCAAGTCAACCATCTACACAAGGCAAGGAAAATTTCAAAACAACAAAGCAAGGAAGACATCAAGAAGCCACCTTTACACCTCAAAGCAAATTCAAAAGAGAGACACCTTCGATATGGACACCAAAGCAAAGGTATGAAAATATTTTTCATGGTCACTGTTACTCATGTGATGAATATGGTCACAAAGCTTTGGAATGCAGATATTATGCAAGGAGAGATAATGAAAGATTTAATAAAACCCTAAGGTTTTGGAGATGTAATCAAGTAAGACACATTGTTGCTTATTGTCACACCATGAGATGCTACAACTGTAGTGGATTAGGCCACAAATCGTAGGATTGTTGGAACAAAAGAAGACAATCCATGAGGAGTGTTTCATATAGTATGACTAGAAGAACACATGAGGCTATAAAGGAGGACAATGGTGGAAGTATGGAAGCTCAAAGATCAAGTTCTGAGAAGCTGGGACACCTTCAGAAGTGGGTGAAGAAGACTGAACAATCAGAATAGAATGGTATCCCTAAGGCAAGCTCAATCTTGACTTCTTCTCAAAGAATAAGCAGGTTACATTGATAACAATTGTGTACATATGTTAGATGAACTATGAATAGGTCGTGTACATATGTGAGCTATCTGTATAGCAGGCCACACACATGTGGTAAAATCCTTGGAAAGTAGGCTATGCAAATATGTTGCATCTTGGTGTGATGGTATAACTCTGTGTTGCAGGGTCTAACATGGTTTGTTGCAGGGTTTGACATTGTTTGTTGTAGGTTTTCATGATTACATGTTGGCATACATAATTGGTGTATGTATGGTGATGGATTATGGTTGAGTGTTTAAATTCTATCCTTGATGCATCATACTAACTCTAGAGTATGGATTGAGGATTTTTTATGTTGAGGAGCAATGTTGGTTGTGACAGTTAAGATATGGTACTTTGGTTATGAGATATATCACGATGATGCTAGCTATAGATGTCATTGATCTATTGAGGCACACTTCTAGTACATGTATTTTTTGATGCTTAGTATTTGTTGTAGTGAATGGTGGTTAAGGCAGATCTGTTGGGGTACATGGTTGGTACACATTTGAGTTCCATTGATATATCTTGTGATGTATCATTAGAGGCATATTGGATATCTTGGTGCATGCATTTGGCATGTGGTTGAGCTACATATTGGTACATGTAGTTGATGAGTTGATGAGGTGGTTATGTTGTACATCATTGATGAGTCATATATTTATCTATGGTTGATGCATGATTGGTACATATTTGGTACATTGTTAGAGGCACCTGCTAGCCATATGATTGGCACATGGTTTATGGTTGATAAGGAATACATGTATGAAATAACATCTTGATTGTAGTTCATCTTGTTGAGGTTTGGTGCATGGTTGATGCAATTTCTTTAGTACATGATATATGGAATGATATAGTTGAGAAACTTGTTATAATGCTTGATTGATATATTGATGGTTTATATACATGGTTTTGGCATTTGGTTCATGGTAGAGGCATATCATGAGTGATATGACACTTGTTTGAGGCACATGGCTGGCATGTTGGTAGAGGCATATGTTTGATACACTCCATTGATGATATATTATGGTATATTGTATGGTATTGATGTACATGGTTGATGTACATGGGTGTTGTGCATGGTTGGCACACAATATGGCATAGGATGTACATGGTTGGTGTACGTGGGTGTTGTGCATGTTTGGCACACAATATGACACAAGATGTACATGGTTGATGTTTTTCTCATGATTCTCTATTCATTGTTGACATATGTTTTGCTTCATGATGTATGGTATGGCACGAGTTTGATGCATGGACAGGTCCAAGGATCATCATAGGAAGAGAATATCATTCTTGAGAAATTGATCTATGTTCCAGTTGAGTAATATTATTTGCAGCAGAAGCATATTGCAGTGATAGAATATTGTTCATATTGCAGAGAAGATAGGGGTAGACATACCCACAGCGGGAGTTATTCTTCTTCCCATTATTCCAGGAGGAGAGATTTATCATATGCAAAGGTAAATTATTGGATAAAGAGCATAGAGGCATGGTTCCAGGGGGAGAAATGGTCACAGGGGGAGCATGAATGATATGTATTCAGAATTACATTAGAGTGATATCCCTTTTTCAAAAGGGGAGAGATTATTCAGAGGAAGATCAAAGGAATTTATACATGGGGAGCAACCCCAAGGAGAGAACTAAACTTTTCCATTGATGTCAAAGGGGGAGATATAGTCACATTGATGTGATTGAGATGACTATTGATGAAGAGCATTGACATGTCTACATGTTTCAATCAATGATTGGTATTGACGTCAATGTTGGTATTGCCATTAATGACAAAGGGATTGAATGTTGGATCATGTTGTCATTGATGTCAAAGGATTGATGTCAAAGGAATAATGTCTTCTCATAGTATATTGTTGGCCCTTGATCAAGTTTTGGGAGATTCTTTGTCATGTTGACAAATTTTGGGACTTCGACAGCCTATCGAAGGAGGAGCGCAAGACGAAGAAAAGATCACAGGATCTCGGCCCCTTTTTGGGTCCTTTTTGGGTTTTTGGGAATATGTAACAGGAATGGGAGGTCGGCCCATGGGTTTACCCATGTTTAGGCCTATTTTGTAATATATAAATAGATGCTTAGGAAAGATAGAAGAAGAGGTGCATCTATGTGATGTGAATGTATGCTAAGTGCAAGTAGAGTATGTAAGTGTTTTGTGCATGACTGTAAGAGACTTGCAGAGCTAAGTGTGGGTCCTTGTAGCAGATTGTGGAAGGCTTAGTGTTGTAATGCAAGGAAGAAGGATCTAGTGAGTTGCGTAGATCTTCTTTCCTGTGCGGAGTAGGGTTTGGAGGCTTTGTGCTTGTAATCGATTGACTGAAGACAATAAATAAGAAGAGTTGGTGGACATAGCCCCAGGGTCGGGGTGAACGACGTAAATACTATGTTATGTTGCTTCCTGCTTTTTCTTGATGTGTTCACTTGTTATTTGCTAAGTGCTTTGATGTATTTAGATAGATATACTTATGCTTTGTGCTTTTTATATGTGAGAAAGTTAGATCTGACCTATATGGATATGTTAAGTGCTTGATCTGCTCAATCTGATCTATTTACCTATGCTAAGTGATTAAATACATTAGATTAGTGTGGATGCTGCGAAGCCCTATTTTATTAGAGAAGTGGATATTAATTGCATATTGAGGAACTAATGGTGCTAAGTGCCTTATTAAGTATTATAATCATAGATTTGTGTCCCATATAAGGTTGTAGACACCTGAATCTTGCAACCACCCCTGCCTCTACCTCGGGTGAGACTTCATCCGCTTCTCAGGTGTTGTCGAAAGGGCCGATAGTTAAGGATTTTTTGGTACGTTGTTGTAGCGTTGAACCTTGGGCCTGCCCCTGTGCCAACATATATTGATGTAGTATGTATTGTCATTGTTGTCAATGAATTGATCTCAAGTGAAGTCATTGATATATGATGCATAAATAATGTCATGCCTAGAAGAAGATGGATCAATGTGTTGTCATTGATATATGATGCATAGATGAAGATGGATCAATGTGATTTCATTGATATATGATTCATTGATGGATTGATGCATAGATGAAGATGGATCGATGTAATATCATTTATATATGATACATATATAGATTGTTTCATTAATGTATTGATCATTGGATCATGTAGTCACCATGCATGGAATCAATGACAAAGGGACAATGTCACAGTGATGTGTTGTCATGGGTTATTCTAGTTGGATTGATGTAAAGATGACTCATTATTGTCTTGTCATTGTTGATATGAAGTACAAATGGATGAACTCCAAAGTGGTCCCCTTATGGTGAAATCCCTCACGGGAAGATGCTTTGCGGTTGAGTTATCCTAGAAGTATGGTTAGAGAACCCAAGATTAATTATGGAATAATGAGATAAAATCAGTGAATTTGTCAGTTAAAATATCCTAGATGGATATTTATTGTCATGTTGTTTCCAGTGGTATGTGGAACATCACACAACTCCTCACAGTTTGAGAGTTATGGCCTTGTTAAGTTGGAGGACCCTCATCTATTATCTAGAAGCCCCAAAAAGTCAAGATAGTGAAAGGGTTTGCAAAGAAGAAATTATTTAAATAATAAAGTGAATTGATGAAGTCAAAGATGATGTAAAAGAATTATTTAAATAATAAAGGGAATGGAGAACTCACTAATTATGGAAAGTGGTTATAAGTGGGTTAACCCTAAAATAAGGAAAGTGGGTTAAGTGGAAAAATGGCTATGTAGACAAAGTGGCTATGTGGACAAAGTTGGATAAAGGTGGATATGCAGACTAAGTGGTTATGTGGATAAAATGGATATGTGAACAAAGTAGCTAAGTGGATGCTTCTAAAGGAAGCTACTTGGAGAGCATAAATAAGAGAGAAAGGGTCGCTTGTTCAAGCATCTCTTGAGCATAATATTGAAGATCTATTTTGAGTGAGAGAGTCATTGTAGATACTCATGGATGCATCGAAGTTTGTGTAAGTCTGAGATATTGACAACAAAAGTTTCGAAAGTTGAGAAACCCTAGTTTATGAAGGAGTTTGTGGGCTATAGTTAGCCATAGCACATACATACGTGGGATGCAGTGAGGCAAGATGTGTACACACATGAGATGAAGGAGATCAGAGTGCGTACAGTTGAATATATTCATGGAGAGTTGAGTGTGAGCTGGTGCTAGGTTCCTGAATTTTGAAGCAAGTCCCGGATCTGCATTCTATGGGCTTAGATCTGCCATAGAAGTTTTGGTATGGTTACATGATTGTTTTGATGGATACTTTTTCTTATGGTATGGTGAATGCTTAAGGAATTCTTGTTATGGCTATTGTGATATGGTTTATGTTGGTTGACTAACTGAGTGAGAAACACTCTTATGTTTTAGTACTAATATAGTTTCCATACCATATTGGTTACTTATACATGATCAAGTAACATTCACATTGTATGGTTGAGGAAAATGAGTAAGTTGTTGGGCAGGATAGATGTGTTGTTATTGGTTATGGTACAGATTGGACAGTGAAGGGAAGAAGTGGATGTGACAGAGGATGTAGAAGATCTGAGTTTTCATGGAGAGAGAAAACCATATTTCTTAAGGAGGCATACACAAGCTGTTGTGAACCAGACTGCCTACATACGTGGGTTGCACTATTGGTAAGGCATGTACATATGTGTGTTTCACTACTAACAGGTCATGTACCTATTGACAGATTGATATCTCTTGAGGATTGAATCATATTCTCAGTTGATGTTGAGTTGTGTGAGATGCTTGCATTGCAGAGTTGGTGCTCTTGTGGAGTTGATACTCTATTCGATTGTTGTTGATAAAACCCCAAGGATTGTAGTCCACAATAAAAAGAAAATTGCACATACATATTGTGTTCTTTGTGTTCCTTGTGGTGATGGATTATTGATGATCTCTATTGCTGACATATGTTTACATACAACTGGTTATAAATTGACATTAATAAGTTTTGAGTAAATTGTGATTGTTAACTAAGGAATTTTGTGAAAGGAAGTGAAAAATATCCCTACATTGATTCACTCCCCCATCTCAGTGTGATCGGTGTGTCCAACAATTTCAATCATAACTCTCCCTCTTGTGAGAAGTACTTGGTCTCAAATTTTCACTACACTTGGAGTATTTTTCCTTTTTTGCTATGGAATAATTCTTTTATGGTTATGGTTGATGATGATGATGGTGTGCTATCTCTTGGAGATCATTTTTTGATGTTTTGGAGGTTTACTTTGGCATGTTAAAATATTTTTCTTGAATGGTATGGTTTATTTACCTTGTTATTATCATTTGTAATTTAAGTTGAGGTTTTTTTGTCCAAGGATAGATAGGGAGTATACGGATATACACCCCTATCCTAGTTTTTGTTGGTCACTATAATTGCTTATTAATTAAACAATCAAGTGTTACATAAATTGTCAACCCAGAGAAGTCTGTTTATTTCAAAGGCAATCACACACTGTATATGCTCAATCTCAAAAGCAATCTAGAATTGTAGTAAAGGTACACTAATCACACCTTGCTTTGAACATACTGAAGTTCTACTTTGAATTATAATAAAAGCAATATATCTATTGTAGATTTTTAAGATTCAAAAGGAGATAACTATCATAAGAATCTTGGATTACATTAAAGAGTAGCAACCTAGGAAACAGGAGATTTTCAGCACACTGTAAAGATGATTAACTATTCTGTAACAGAGAACAGGACCCTATTCCCAAAGTAGGAACCTTGAGCACTTGTTTCTATCTATCACACTTCCATGAACTCATCAAATAGAGTCACCAATCAGAATGAAGACTAACTACTCTATAACAGAGAACATGACCCTATTCCCTAAATTAGGAATCTTCAGCACCTGTTTTTGATTATCACACTTTCATAAACTCATTCTGCAAATATGATTATTAGTCAAAATGATTAACAATTACCGAAGACTAACTACTCTATGACAGAGAATAGAACCCTATTCCCCAAGTAGGAATATTTAGCACCTATTTCTAATTATCACACTTTCATAAACTCATTCTGCAAACAGAATTACCAATCAAAGTGATTAACAATTGCCTAGGAATGAATTATATGAAGACAATGTAATAATCAGTGGAAGTAGAGTTTCAACAAAACATAGTTTTAACAAGGTACGAATAAAAAAAACACTAACGCACTACATAACTAATGGGTGAATCTTGTGAAGAAGGTGGGCCCTTTCCTTCTCACAAAATTCCCCAGAAATGGAAGAAACTAAAAAGGAATGCTCAGAATGATTTTTTTATTCATCTGTCAAAATGTGTCAAGTTACAATATCCAGCGTGAACACGCTCCTTCTCAGTGATTCCTCCCTAGCTAAACCTTTCCATTCCCTTAATGCTCATTTCTCCCCTATTAAAGAGGAGAATACAATTGATCATAAAATTACATGTGTACACATACAAATCCTATTCTTAGTCTGATTTGATCTTCTATGCTGGAATAGGATATTCTGATCTCCCATAGCAAAATGTTGTTACAGTAGTTAGAATGGTGCTGGCTTGAGTTACAACTGTTGCGACCCGTGTAACAGCTTCTTTATTTCTCTTTTCTTATTACTGTTGTTTGTAGAATACTGTTTCAGCATCGCAAATCACGGGTTGTTTTAGCAATGGGATTTGTGTCTTGTTTGACTATTTCAGTAATGTGGTATTCGAGCAACAACGATGGTTGGTGCTAGCTTAAGGTACAGCTGTTGTGGCCAGTGTAACAGCTCCTTCTTGTTGCTGTTGTGGCCAGTGTAACAGCTCCTTCTTGTTGCTGTTGTATGTGAAATGTTGTTTCAGCGTCGCAAATCATGGTCTGTTTCAGCAATGAAATTTGCGTACTGTTGATTGTTTCAACAACGTGGTCTTCAAGCAGCAACAATATGTTAACTGTAGTTCAAACTGTTTCAACAACTATATATTTAATGGTTAAGTATAAGAGTAATGTAAAATTACATGTAAAACAAATTAAACATATAGCAAAGAGAAGAAACATTATATAACTCTAGGAAAATAGGTTAAGGTGATAATGTAGGCTTAAATGTGAGTGGGAAAAGGATGTAATGAAGGAAAAAAGTATGAACAAAAAGGTACATTATAGGGTCCTAATAGTTTCCACCATTTTATCAAGTTATTTTGCAAGGGTTTTGTTGAGGAATTAAGAGGATTTACACCCATCATATTCAAACCCTAGCTAGGTTAATTACCTTGGGAAGTAAGAGTATTTACACCCACAATGGTCTAGTAATCCTAGATATTTACTTTTTATCCCATTAACCCATAACTAAAGGCACTAATCTTGCATTGGAGAAACAAAATATTCCATTGGGAAATGTAATTTCTTGTCATTTTTACTTTTTGCAACTTGGATTGTCTTCCTTGTGATTTGAGAACCTCATAGCCACTAGGGCATCCCCATCAAAGGGATATTTCTTTCTTATGTTAAAAAATTACATCTTCATCCATTAGGGATGCAGAAACCCTAACTCGATTGCTTGAATAACTCTCTAATAAACCATTAGAAATTACCCAAAATTTGCACACTTGTTCTACTTTATCTAGTGCACTTTTGGAAACGTTTGGAGGAGTTTAGTGGCTGATTTTGTTTCTGTAAAAAATTTATTGTTACATAAATAAGGATGACACAATTTTATACAGAAAAGTGTTTACAACAACCTTGTCTTTTCATGCTCATATCTTGGTCTTTTATCTTGAGTTTTTCTAGTGTTTAGCTAGTCCTTCTCTTGTATCTTTCACTTGATTTATAGCATTTATCTTTCATATTATGGTTCCATTTTATTTTTGATATACATTGTTAATAAAAAATTCTATTAGGGACAACAATCTTAACTTGCTTGTCCAATTTATTATATTTCAATATATGCTTGTTTTTCTTGTGTCTCGGGCAGGTATTTCTCCATTTGCAGGTTACTCAACATACTTGGAAACCCTTGGAACTTCCCAAGACTCCATTCCAAGACTTTCTTACAACTTAGAATTGACCTTTATGGACTTCATCTCCATCTTCATGTTTTTCCATCTCATTCCCCCAAGGGTCACCAAGATTCCTCCCTTGAGATGACTACCTCACCTCTAAAGTGATGGGGACACCTGCCTAAGGTGACAGTGGGCAGGTGACCTCTTATTTTTTTCCATTTAGTGGTTGGGTCTGGATTTTTGCAACCTACAACTTATGCGATAACATGGCAAAAACCACTGCAGTTGTAACATCTCGTGGTGTGACAATGAGTAGCAATGTGCCCCACTTGATTACATCTACAACATATTAGGATGTTATGGAGCCTTCCAACATATTTCCTTTCATAATGTCTGCAATCCAAATCTTTGTGACCATATTCATTACATGAGAAATAGTGACCATTGAAAAAATTTCTTACCTTTGCTTTGGTTTCCACCTTGAAGGTGTCTCTCTTCTAAATTTTCTTTGAGGTGTAAAGATATATTCTTGGTGTCTTCCTTTCTCTGTTATTCTGAAAGTTTCCTTGATTTGTGTAGGTTCTTGAATTGCAAATTTTCTTCCACATTTTTAGAATGAAGGACTTACCTCATGATTCTTAGAAGTGATTGCTTCAAAGTGGGTTGCTTCTTTGTTGTATCCAAGACTAGATTTATCATTTGGTGATCTTTGACTATCAAGGATTTCATCCAAGATTGTTGAGTTGTTCATGAACCTTTTTGACTTCTTTTCTTTCCTTCTAAGATCAACAACTTCTTATTCCATCTTATGACATTATTCTTCCTTTACATTTATTTGATTCTTGAATAGTTCTTCTATATTTTTGGCTTCTTCAAGTTGGGTCTTTAGATTGACATTAACTGTTGGTTGTGGAGCCTGATTATCTTCCTGATTCAGAGGTCCTTGCTTTCAGCCGTGTTTATACCCCATGAAGTATTTACACCCCATAATTATGTACACTCTTC
>SNQJ01S0023476.1:36278-53118 GCA_010110895.2 Picea sitchensis | reverse complement strand
CAAGGAGAAGATCATAGAGATTTGGTTAGAATATCTTATCTAAGATATATGAGAGATATGTGTGAGGATTTAAAGGGATTATATTTTGTAATAATGGGAAATAGGTTGAGAGAATAGTGGATCTGCAATTATGAGATGGTTATATTCTTCATGTATATAAGAGAGTTCTCTCTCTTCATTTCATTAGCTTGAGTTTTTGGAGATAGTCTTGTAGTTAGGAGAAGGGGATTCTTAACTTTGTTATTCTTTCATGTTTTGTCATTTGACTATTGTAATATAATTTGAGATTGCTATATTGTGTGAGCTCACATATGTTATTTGTCGTTAACTCTTCACATGTTGTATTTCTTTTCCTTCATGCAATTTCCTGCTTTCCTAGATTAGTTTCATTTCAGCAATTTAGATTAGATTACTTCTACTTCAGTCCTGCATATATAGTTCCTGTGCTTCAGAAACCTACAAACCTCGGATTGACAAATTAAATGGTTGGGAAAATACTACAATGGAATTAAACGACAATATTTCTGCCTAACAATATCGATGTCACATATCCAACCTCTGTACATCATGTTGGACATGACTCTCTCGCCTCTTCCAGTCACACTGAGAGAATGTCACCAACTGTTGTAAATGATGCTGGGGGAATTCATACGATTGAGAATCCTAGACGTCTCAGACGTAAGCCTAAATTCCTTTTCATAAATTGCGAAGGAAATCACCTGAATCATTTATGCCCTGCTACTACTGGGATACCAGAAGCATGGTTCTTACCTGAAGGCCCTTCGGGTTCTGAGGCGTCTGTGGTTTCCCCACACCCTTTTTCTCCTTTGATTGACATGAAAGTCATGCCAATGCAATATTATCCTAACCACACCCTCGTTGTCGAGGGTGATGTGTCTAATGTCCCTGTTATCATGCATACTATTCAACCGAGAGTTGAATAAGTGGTTGTACCAGTGAAATCTCTAGTCAATCCAACTCTCCTTTTGGAGGGTGATGCATCCTTCAACCATGTCGTTAACATTGCTGATACTGCACCTTCTGAAAAAGAGAGAGTCTTACTCTCCCTAAGTACTCTCCCTTCAAGTCCTAGAAAAGTTCTCTTTGATTGGGATGGTCTTGTGGAGTATCCAATGCCTCCGTCTATGTCTTTTTAGGTAAGAGACATTATCTGATATATCATGAAGACAATAACCTCCGCTAGCACTTGATCCTCCTCGACTTGGAGAGATTTGAGTTTTTTCGAGATTGTGTTGGTTATTCGTAAGATACTGACATTCCACAAAAGTCCAACATGGGAGCCTTGGCTTGGCCTCCCCTGTGACATGTTGCCTATAAACTCCCAATTGAGTCTGAGTTAAGCTCTTTTCTGACTCGTCTAAAAAAGAAAAAATATTTCTAAGTGAATTTGTCCCTTTCACACTCGTTAAATTGGATTGGAAAAGTCATGAGTCTTAGTTAAGGTCTTTTCTGACTCATTTTCAAAAAGTGAAAATATTGTCAGGTGAACTTGTCTCTTTCACGCTCATAAATTGGATTTGAAAGGACGTCTATTTGGTACAAGTTTATCCCTTTTTTCACACCAAGTAGACTAAGATTATGAAAAAGGACATTTTTTTGGCGTCAAGTTGTGATTGCATCTCATGCCCTTGCTTGCAATATTGAGCCTATAGTTGGTTCTCGCTTTGCATTATAAACCATTTGCCTCAACATTTTTGCATCCTCAACCAAGCAGAGCCTCATTTATATCCTTCACAATTTGACACCCTATACCTAGGAGGGAACATTCCCCTGAGTGTCGATCTTCCTCATGCACTTCCTTGCATTGAGCATAGGTATGTTCCACTGCTGGAACTAGTTTTGCTTACTTGTGACACTTGTTTCCTCCTTTGTATCATAGAATTTGTTTGACTATGGAAAGAAAAAAAAACATGGGAGGGAATGGAGTATTATCTTATATTGGTAGAAATCATGTCGCCTTTGAACATAGCACAAAGTTATTGAGTCCACTTGTCATCATAATTTTGGGTTTACCATGGCCTTAGGAATTTGATTTCATTACAAAGAGTTTTCTCCACCGATTGGTTACTCTTCCAGTAATTAATGAGAACTTGATTAATGTCTCCTCCATCTCATGGTTTCATCATTGATTATATTCTACCATAGCCTTCCATATGTCTCATGCTCTTGTTCAAAGGATGTATATCAACCTATGTCGGCCATTCTTTAGAAATCTTGACTTTGCATGTCCTCCATACCCTTAGTTTGTCTCAGAATCACATGATGTTGTAGTCCTATTACGCACCTTGGTCCTACTTTCCTCATTGGTAGGTAACCTTGAACCCAACAATTGACATTTCATCATTGGTCGTTGACTGGGTGGTTTCCCTTGTGTTCAACAACAAGACATATATTCACGCATTGGGATTGGTGCAGTGTCTTGAATGCCATTATCCTTATTGGTTGTTTCCTCGTCTCTGTCGGTAGTTTTCCTCATTGGCTGCTATTCAAAAGGTCTTTTTCATGTACCGCTTGCACTTGGCCCACGTGAAAGATTCACAGGGTCATTGGTTCGTGAACATGTTCTTCATATGATTTCCTCCAAATCATGAATCTCCTTCTTTGTACCTCATGCTGAATGATGAGAGATGCCTTAATTCTCTCCTTTAAATGAGTCTCCTTCCATTGACTTCATCTCATCTATTCTAGAAAAGAGACCTAGAGTCCTATGAGTACCTTAAGGCTTGCAATCATTAGTGGCAGGTTCTCTCACCATTGATAGTTGGGAATACATAAATGTATCCTGATCGATGGATTCTTCAAGTGTTCGACCCTAACTCCTTTATTCACACTTGTAAGAATGTACTTGGTGCCTTGATACCTACTTTCATCATCAATAGGATGTCTTGCGTTTGTTAATGGTATACCTCAATGAATGGTACTCAAACGAAGTCTCATTGTGTTCGACCTCAACTCCTTTATTCACACAATGTAGACTTACACCTTTGGCAGATTGTGTAGAAGACTTGAAGACATCAGTATGTGGTCGGACCTTTCCTGAGTTGTTGCTTCCTTTTCATTGGACCCAGTACCTATGTGACTTCAATAATCATGGGAGATCAGATTGTACTCCATTGTATATAGATATCTTCAGATTGATTTTGAAAATGGTTCTACTGGGCCTTGTTCATGACTATGATAGCCTTTGGCATGTAGCCGCACTTTTATTTTCCTATTCATGGCCACGGACAATTGTTTGGTATATTTTGACATGGATCTGTAGTGTAATTCAAATTGGCAGCTATGTATGCAAAGTCAGTACAAATTGTAATGAGCAACTAGTTCTTCCAACTGGATCCCCATCACTCCACATTTGAGTTTTTATAATGTATTTAAGCCATCCCATATACTCCTCTGACTTCACACATTAGGGGGCATCTTTTATAGCAAGATTTTCCTCACCCTATGCAATCTTGCACATAAGGCCTTTTTCCATTTCCCCATGTATACTTGTCATCCCTTTTTGCAAATCCCACAGATAAAAATACATTTTTTCCACATATTTGCACCTTTCCTACTATACAACATGTTTTTACGCAGGTTTCACCACTACAAGATGCGTAGATCGGGAAATCTGCCCAAAATTGAAAAATGGTGTCGGGTTTCCATGTCACGATAGGAGATCAATGATCCTTGTCCTTCCATATAATGGAAACGTTCTGAATCGGACCTTCAGTTCCACTTGAAGGCTATAAATGGGCCAATTCCGAGCTATGCAAAATATGAGAAAGAATTCAACTTTGAGAGAAAATTTACTCTGGAGGAATTATTCACTTCACATTGAGTTTGCATCCCTTTGTCCTTTAAGTCTGAACACATTGTTCAGCCCCCAAGCTCTTCCCTTATTGAGTGAGAACTCCATTGTCTCTCTTACATGAGATTTCCATTGGTGGAGGATTGAAGTGGTGGAGGCCTAGCTGAAAGGAACTTGGTTTCTCGGTTCTGAACCATGCCCACACAGAAGTCTGTAACTTATTCGCTTCTTCTTATCATATCTTAATAGAAATAATCTTTTCTCGTCCAATTGATATCTTGCAAATATTTGAATTATTATTCCATGGGTGTATTTGTGATGAATGTTAATGGATTATGCTATTGAATGTACTAACATCATATATTATCACCATATGCTTTCTTTGTTTGGTTGTTGAGGACTAGTTGCAGGTATATTGCTTTGAGTCAAGTGCTCAAAGGTGGACTTCATCGAACGTCTGGATGAGCTAGGATTTTTATCTTGTCTTGCTAGAATATTTGTTTATATAGCATACTTGATAACATAGTTGATTTTTGCAGTAATTTCTATCTGTTGTGGCTTTCCCCTAGCCATAGTGAGAATTTCCTCCTAATAGTTAGGGCTACAAAACCACACATCTAGGATGACTCAACCACTTAACCCTTTGAACTTCACAAAGTGTCTTCCCATGACGTATTTCATGATAAGGAGACCACTTTGGAGTTCATACATTTGGTACTTCCTATCAACCATGACATGACATCAATGATACAACAATATGATACCACATCACTAGGACACCAACCCTTTGAAATCAATTACATAAATGACAACATAATCCAACAATAAATACATCAATGATATAAGCACATCACTATGAAAATACTTGACATCTAACCTTTGACATCAATCCTTTGAAATCAATGAAAACATAGTACGAAAAAATCTAGAAGATACCAGAAGACATACCAAAAGCAACCTTGACCCTGCTAAGATTTCGTTATACTCAGATCCAAAGAAGCTCATGAATTGGAGAAATATTAGATAACTTCAGATATATCCTTCCTCAGATAACCCTTGTATAAATATGTATCCTTCTAATATTCATAAATTTAATGAATCTATAGATCTGATTAATATACCCCTATATTCACACTCTTCTTCAAATCTCCCTCAAATACCTTTGATAGATATGTAAAATTATCCTCTAGAATTTCATCAAGAAGGAAGTTCTTCCTTTATGCCTTTCTTGAAATACCCTATTACTCCTCTTTCCTTTGAAGCCAATAAACTCATTTTGAAAAATATTATGTCTAGATTAGGTGGAGGAAGAGGTGGGGGAAATCAACCTCCACCTCTAAACCCTTTGGTCATTGCTAGATATGACGTTTTCAATCTTCCTCCAAATGTTCATGACCTCCCTAATAATATCCTAGAACTTTTTCCTAATTATGATGGGGAGAAAACCATTTATGTTGAAGAACACATGGGTGCCTTCTAGGACATCATTGATAACCTATTCATGGAGCATAATAATATCTTCATGATGTTTTCTATCCAAAATTTGGAGGGGGAAGTTAGAAAATGGTTTAAGGAACTACATGTGGCCTCCATTGGCACCTGGAAATCCCTATAATCTGCCTTTATGATACAATGGGGTGAAAAAAGAGACAATCTATACTACCTAACCAAATTTGTCTCACTCAAGAAGAGAGCCAATGAAGTTGTTGTTGACTTGAATAGAAGATTCAACAAAATTCACAATAAGATACCCAGGGATATAAAACCTTCACAACCAACAACAAAAGTTACATATGTTGGAGCATTTGATGTTGGTTTTTCCATGGTGTTGAGGGAAAGAAGGTCTCCAACCTTGCTTATCATGCAAAATGATGCAATAGAGACTGAAGGAAGCATGATTTCATTTGGAAAAATCAAACAATAAGCATGCAAGAAAACCCCCCCAATAAGGAGGTATGAGAAGCCCTAATCAATTTAGAATACCTTTCAATCTATAATTGATGAGAAGGGAAAGAAGAAATGAAGAACAACCCATCCAAACCCCTATGAATACCAAGATTGTTAATAACCTTGTTGAAGAAGTGATGGATGAGGAATATGTTGAAGATAGAAAATAACTCAACCTACTCTAGAATGAAAATAATGTTATACATCTAACCCAAAATGATTATGAAAACTCATTGAATCCTAGGAAGCAAATTCCTAAAAATGAGTTGAACCAATAAGATTTATCCTCGGTTAAATATCATTCGTTTGTTAATGCATTGCAAGATGATATGCACAAAACGTATCATCATAGACCTAGGAAAAAAACAACTATACGATACAATATGTTATCTCCTCAAATGGTTTTGTAAATTCGGAGGCACTTTCATTCGTTTGCGTTTAATTTGTCATTTTCCTTGGTCATTTGCCATAATCCTTATCTTCAAATTCCCCATTAAGTCCTCATTGATTATGTTTTCTCGAGACTCTTGTGACTCCATCTATGACCTGCATGTCAATAAAACACAACTCTTTATCAGTTTTCATATACCTTCATTCAGTTTTAGGGCTTCTCATATCTTTTAATAAAAATAATATAAATTTTAATTTATATTATTTAGCCTTTTTGTTTAGAAGGGTTGTGTGCGTTTAAATGAAGCATTCTAAAACCTAAGTCTAACCCTGCCACTAAGCCTAGTACATAGACCAAAGTCTCAGGCCGAGGCCATATCATCACATAATCAACTACATATGCCTAAGCCTAACCTAGCCTATCGGGGTTTATGGTTTTATATATCCAATTCTTATGCCCAGTTGACAGGCCAAGCTAAGAGTAAAGTAACAAATGAACACACTAAAGCCAAATTCCAATCCACATGTCAATTCCCAAATCGACATACAAAGCCAGGTTATGATTCAAGCTAGGAGTCGAAGCTATGAGTCGACACACAAAGACCAGCGCTAAGCCAAACAACAAGCCTATTCTTATGCTAAGTCGACAGGTCATATCACATATGTCAAGCCATAAGCTAACACTAAAACCTAACGCATGTGTCCTGTGGTGAAAATCTCTGTGTTTTTGGAACGTTTAACAGGTTGAAGGTATCGGGCCGCATGGAAGAAGGGCCACGAGAAGGAATGAACCACGCTTTAGAGATTACAGGGATGCTAATATTACTTCCAATGGCGGCCACTTATTCGTTTTTCTTCCCAATTTGCTGGCTCATTCTGTAAGGAAATAGGGGAATGAAGAGTTCTTTTGCCACCCGTCTGGCTGCGTCTTTTGACTTGTATCAGATAAATAGAATATGGAAGCGATTGAATGCAATATTACAGTTGTGGCTTTGAAAGTGAATGCTTAATAGCGTTAGACACCAAGCCAAACGCAACTTTAGATTCTTGAGAATATCTTTGATCGGGAAAAGAAACCCCAAGTTCGTTCTTCACTTTCTTCCGGAAGAAATTTCAGACATGAAGATCAAACGCATAGACAGGTGCCAAAGATCCGATTTGCAGGCAGAAAATGCACGCACAGTTGTCTAAAGGTGCAACAGATTTTGGTCTATGGATTGTTTTGCAGGTCGAAGACATCAAGTTGTTATGCAAAGCTATCGGTCGACCCAAAATCTTAAACTACACAATGTGCAGAGTGCTCATGCAACAGACCATGCACATGGAAGTCCAATGGCATCTGCAAGCATGAAGAACTTAAAGGTAGCTGCCAGACTCTACAGAAGCAAAGTGTCGAATTAACTCAAACATCGAGCATATTTGCCAGGTATAATCTCCAGTCAGAAGAGAAAGGGAAATGAGAATATTAATCAAAGACTCTACAAAAGAGTATTTATCTTCTCAGAAAGACATAGACTTATTTTCATTTACTAGCCAGGATAGAATACTTATTCAAGTTACTGGCAAGGGATTCAATCCAGGATTGATTGTTCTTTTGGTTGTAGTTGGAGTGTTAACACACAGAACATCTGATCAACTCAATGAAAAGGGCATTCTGTTATTACATATAAATGTACTGATTGAATGGGAGGTCTGATGATGTATGAAATTCCTAATATGAAACCATATAAGCCCAATGTTGTCCAACAATAGTGAGGCAGAAGGAAATGCATTTCTGCAATTTTGAAAGACAGTTTTAAAATAGAGGTTTCGGTGGCTTAGGCAAGATTTCACAACTATTCTTAGCCAGATTTCACAGCGATTCTTAGCCACCGAAAACTTACATGTTAGAATTTTGGTTATTTAGCCACCGAAAGCACAGAGAATGGCAGAATATCATTATTTTTTCTCAGACCGAATGTTTTTGCTGCCAAATCATTTCAGCAAGATTCTAAATGAATGATAAACATAAAAGGATAGAGATCTATATCTCTTTTAAGTTTTGAAAGTCGATGCAAAGGATATAAAGGCTGAAAGCTTTTCTATTTTTGCCAATATATTGTCCAGTGGTTAAAGAAAGATTTCAAGTTCTTTGTCATCACCTTGAAGGTTGTTCAGCGTGTCAAAGATTGTTGTAGTTGTCGAAGATGTTAAAGATTATAATTAGGATGGGATTACTTTAAGTTAGGATCTAATCCTATGATTTGAAAATTGTTTTGACTTTGTTTTATTATTAGTATTTTAGATCCATTTTGATAGGATCTCATTTGTATATTAAAAAGGATATAAAGCCTATTTTTTCAGGGTCAAAAATGGGGTTCAAGTCTAGAAAAATTGAGGCTACACCATATTGCAATAGATTTTTCATATGATATACTACAGATCACAAGTTCTTCTCATTTATTGATGTCAAATTTTCAGTTACTTATTTTCTTGTACTTTGATGGTTGTTATTAATTCAAGTTTGTCTTAACTGCTAATGACTGTTATTTCATTAGTCAGTTCATAAGCTTGATTAAATAAACAATCAGTACTATCTTTATTCAATCCATCACCCACCTGATTTGGTTGATAAATTTAGAATTCTTCACCCACGAGTTAAGCTATTTACCTGATCATTGATTCTCGAGAGCATTGTCTCATATGTTGTATACAATTGACTGTCTTGATACAAATCCAGTAGGTCAGTTATCCCATTTGATCCACACATAAACACAAAAACAATTACATTTTAAGTTACCAGGCTTCTTCAAGCTACAATCTGAGAAGGACTCCTGAAGTGATAACAAATTGGCGTCGTTGTCCGGGAGAGAAGATTGAAGCTCATCTTCCTTGGGAGCCGACAATATCCAGCTTTGATGATAGACAAAGTCTGGATATATTTTTGGTTGTAATCATCTATCTGGCGACTCCATGAAGGATGGATTGAGTGGCAACTCCATTGTTCTGAAATCTGTTGGCAAATCCACTGGTATGAAATGAACAAGATCTTAGCTAAGAGATATGTTTTTTGTAATTTTTCAAAGATCGTTGGTTTCCCTAATCTAGTGCCTAGTAGAGATGAATGGGAAAATAGTATTCCCAGATTTCGAGGAGAAGATTGGGAAATACCAGCTGAACATTTGCTAGATTTTCACGATTGCATGCATCGGTTGCAAATTATGCATGAGGATGGTCGGATTGGGCTCTTTGGGTTTTCATTAGAGGGAATTGCTCGTGATTGGTATCGGTCTCTTCCTCTTTCAAGTGTCAACTCTTTGGCAGATTTTCATGCTGCTTTTCATGTGTTTTGTAAAGGCAAATTTTCAGATGACTTTCTCTATCTCGAGTGTTGTCATGAATTCAATCTTTTGAATAAAGAATTAGACATTCATGAAAAGTACGCTACTGTAGAAAATACCCTTCATTATGATCAAGAGATTGGTGATCTACATTATGATAACTGTAGTGATTCTTTTGACATTGTACCCAATGCATTTATTGTTTTAGGTTGTCATGAAGATCAGATTGTCCCTTCTAACAATCCAAAAGATAATGAACAGATTGAAGGATCAACAGGTGACAATTTCGGATCTGCAGTAGACACTAAGGGTAGCCCACAGTTTCCATATTTGAATATCAAGGAAAGTGGTAGTAACCATGAGGAACAAGATTTTCAGGGACTGTCCAATCTCCAGCTAGAGCATCATAAAGAGTTCCCTTCTCCTTATGAATATGCTATTTCAAATTATGATGAGGAACAAGGTGATATTTTTCGAGATTTGTTTCAAGATCCTATTGTAGATACTTCGATACAAGAATATTCATCTTTGTCATTAGGATCTTATCTTTCTGCTTCTACATTTGATCACTACAATGATAAGGAAGAAGATTTGAAGGTTTGTGAAGACTTATTGTCTACTAAAATTTTATCTAGTTCTTTTAAGCACAGAGATGATCAAAAATGTGTGCATGTTGTGATTGATGCTTGTTACTAATTTGTTGTTCAAAAGTCCAATGAAGATATTTTTAGTTTTGATATATCCTGCAAAGATATTATTGTAGAAGATCAAGAACATACCCTTTCTTTTCTTTCAAAAACTGTTAGTTGTGATAAGCCATCATATCATCACAATGAATTCGTATTACAGAGATATGGTGAAGGGGAGCAGAAAGGTTCAGATCAACAATTGAGTTTGCATTTTTCTCCGACAAAGGTTGAGCAGTCCACATTCAGCATTGAGATCAGTGAAAGCAATCATCAACAACATTTCTTTCAGTTGGAACAAAAAAATAAAGATGTATTCATTTGTGGTTATAATGACCCTATTGCAAACTATTTGGAATCTATGAGAAACATATATGTTACAAGGTTTTTTCTAGATGAAAGTTGGCTTTATCATCTGTTCAAAGAACTTTTCTATTGGCTATGCATTCCATTATTTTTCAGGTCAAGATCAAGAACAGGTTCAGTAAATCAGTTTCTGATATGGCTTCATTGGAAGCATGATTTTACTTGATTAAGCATCAGTACAACGGTTAGAAGTAGGAGTAGATAAGAAAATAAGCTCGCTCTATGAACAAGTAGACTTTTACATTTATTGGTTGTTAAATAAGCAAAGTAGGCTACAAGCAGGCTACAGGTTTGCAAAGAATCAGTTGTAAAGGCTAGATGACTCCATAGCCCAATGGTAAAGGTGACTGGAACTACTAGGTTCTTGGAAACCTCACAGGGAGGTTTCCGAACTACTAGGTTCTTGTGACTCCGTCTATGACCTGCATGTCAATAAAACACAACTCTTTATCAGTTTTCATATACCTTCATTCAGTTTTAGATATTCTCATATCTTTTAATAAAAATAATAAAAATTTTAATTTATATTATTTACGCTTTTTGTTTAGAAGTGTTGTGTGCGCTTAAATGAAACATTCTAAGACCGAAGTCTTATCCTACCACTAAGCCTAGTCTATAGAACAAAGTCTAAGTCGGAGGCCATATCATCACATAATCAACTACATATGCCTAAGCCTAACCTAGCCTATCGGGGTTTATGGTTTTATATAGCCAATTCTTATGCCCAGTTGACAGGCCAAGCTAAGAGTAAAGTAACAAGTGAACATACTAAAGCAAAATTCCAATCCACATGTCAATTCCCAAATCGACATACAAAGCCAGGTTATGAGTCAAGCTAGGAGTCGAAGCTATGAGTCGACACACAAAGCCCAGCGCTGAGCCAAACCACAAGCCTATTCTTATGCTAAGTCGACAGGTCATATCACATATGTCAAGCCATAAGTTAACACTAAAACCTAACGCAGGTGTCCTGTGGTGAAAATCTCTGCGTTTTTAGGCATCGGGCCACATGGAAGAATGGCCACGAGAAGAAATGAACCATGCTTTAGAGATTGCAGGGATGCTAATATTACTTTCAATGGCGGCCACTTATTCGTTTTTCTGCCCGATTTGCTGGCTCATTCTGTAAGGAAATAGGGGAATGAAGAGTTCTTTTGCCACCCGTCTGGCTGGGTCTTTTGACCTGTATCAGATAAATAGGAGATGGAAGCGATTGAATGCAATATTACAGTTGTGGCTTTGAAAGTGAATGCTTAACAACGTTAGACACCAAGCCAGGTGCAACTTTAGATTCTTGAGAAGATTTTTGTTCGGGAAAAGAAACCCCAAGCTCGTTCTTCACTTTCTTCCAGAAGAAATTTCAGACATGAAGATCAAATGCATAGACAGGTGACAAAGATCTGATTTGCAGACAGAAAATGCACGCACATCTGTCTAAAGGTGCAACAGAGTTTGGTCTATGGATTTATTTGTAGGTCGAAGACATCAAGTTGTTATGCAAAGCCACGAGCAAAGCTATCGGTCGAGCCCAAAGCTTAAACTACACAATCTGCAGAGTGCTCATGCAACAGACCATGTGCATGGTGCCAGAATCATGGAATTCCAATGGCATCTGCAGGCATGAAGAACTTAAAGGTAGCTTCCAGACTCTACAGAAGCAAAGTGTCGAATTAACTCAAACACCGAGCATATTTGCCAGGTATCATCGCCAGCAAGAAGAGAAAGGGGAATCAAAATTTTATTCAAAGACTCTGCAAAAGAGTATTTCTCTTCTCAGACAGACATAGAATTATTTTCATTTACTAGCCGGGATAAAATACTTATTCAAGCTGCTGGAAAGGGATTCAATCCAGGATTGATTGTTCTTTTGGTTGTAGTTGGAGTGTTAACACACAGAACATCTGATCAACTCAATGAAAATGGCATTCTGTTATTACATATAAATGTATTGATCGAATGAGAGGTCTGATGACGTATGGAATTCCTAATATGAAAACATATAAGCCCGATGTTGTTCAACAATAGTGAGGCAGAAGGAAATGCATTTCTGCAATTTTCAAAGCCAGTGTTAAAATAGAGCTTTCGGTGGCTTAGCCAAGATTTCACAGCTATTCTTAGCCACTGAAAGCAGAGCTTTCGATGGCTTACACGTTAGAATTTTGGCTCTTTAGCCACCGAAAGCACAGAAGGGAAGAATGTCAGTGTTTTTCCTCAGACCAAATGTTTTTGCTGCCAAATTATTTCAGCAAGATTCTAAATGAATGATAAACATAAAAGGGATAGAGATCTATCTCTCTTTTAAGTTTTGAAAGTCGATGCAAAGGATATAAAGGCTGAAATCTTTTCTATTTTTAGCCAATATATTGTCGAGCTGTTTAAGGAAGATTTTAAGTGCTTTGTCATCACCTTGAAGGTTGTTTAGTGTGTTAAAGATTGTTGCAGCTGTCGAAAATGTTAAAGATAACAAATTATAATTAGGATTGGATTCCTTTAAGTTAGGATCTAATCCTATATTTTGAAAATTGTTTTGACTTTGTTCTATTATTAGTATTTTAGATCCATTTTGATAGGATCTCATTTGTATATTAAAAAGGCTATAAAGCTTATTCTCCTGGGGTCAGAAATGGGTGTTCGAGTCTGGAGAGACTTAGGCTACACCATATTGTAATAGATTTTTTATATGATATAATATAGATCACAAGTTCTTTTCATCTATTGATGTCAGTTTTCTATTTACTTATTTTCTTGTACTTTGATGGTTGTTATTGATTCAAGTTTGTCTTGACTATTAATGATTATTATCTCATTAGTCAGTTCATAATCTTGATTAAATAAGCAAACAATACTATCTTTATTCAACCCATCACCCACCTGATCTGGTTGATAAGTTTAGAATTCTTCACCCACCAGTTAAGATATTTACTTGATCATTGATTCTTGAAAGCATTGTCTCATATGTTGTATACAATTGACTGTCTAGATACAAATCCAGTAGGTCAGTTATCCCATTTGATCCACACATAAACACAAAAACAATTACATTTTAGGTTACCAGGCTTCTTCAAGCTACAACCTGAGAATGATTCCTGGAGTGATAACACAATCCACCTAACCCTAGGAAGTCTAGTCCAAGTAAGCCCAAAGATCAAGACAAATAAGTTTCAGATGTTCTTAAGCGAAATGAGGCTTTGGAACTCTTGAAAGGATAAAAAGAACCTAAAGAATTTGAGAAATCAATTCCCCCTTTCAATATTGAACATGAATTGTCTAAAATAAATATCCTTGTAACTTTAGTGGAATTGGCTAAGAACCCTTTATACTATAATCAAATTGAGAAATTCATGTAGGAAGGGGGTCCAACAAACCCTCCTGATACCATGAATTTTCAATATGAGTGCCCCACCTTTGTATTTGGTCCTCACATAGATGAGAAGATAGAATATGTTGCAAACTTTTATGTGACCTAAAATATTCATGATAAAATGATACATGACTATATGCTTGATTATAGATCCTCACACAACCTTATGCGCAAAGTAGTCATGGAAAAGTTGGGATTATAGATAATGAGGCCATATCATGACTTATATTCCTTTGATTCTAGGAAAGTGATGTGTGATGGCCTGATCAAAGACATGGTGGTCACCTTAGCCCAACTTCCTATCAAAAACATTATGATGGATTTGGTAGTGGTTGATGTGCCTACTAATAATGGTATGTTTTTGTCAAGAACACAGGAAGGAAATATTGGAGGTATTATGTATATGGATATGACTAATGCCATTGTACCAATATTTGGAAGAGAAAACAAAAGGTTAAAATCTAGGTCTTTGAGCTTCTCTTAAGTCCTACCATTCATGAATTTTATAATCTCATTGGCTAGATGAGATTTATTTTCTAATTTAGAAGCTCCATGGGATATGTATTCTTTGGCTTATTTTAGCAGCTACAATTCGTCTCCCATCAAATAAAAATGTGCCCAATTATAAACTATTGGATTCTCTATTTGGTACCAGATCACATGCTTATCTACTTTCATGGTTGACCTTGTGTCTCTGGCCTGGATTTTCTCTAGTTCATTCATAGATTCATATTTATTTGAATTTAATTTAGACAACAATACTTATCCTCTATTGGATTGTTCCTATATCTCTACAATCTTAGCACTAATGTTCTTCAGTTGAGAAGTTGAAGTTCCTAATTCTATTTCTTGCACACTAAGGTCAACCATTACCTTAGCTAAACCCTTAGTTGGATCAAATGCATCAATGTTCTCCTTTCCTTGCCTTGATGTTTGATCCACGTGACTTTGGCGACTCTTGAGAATATCGTTCTCTCCTCATAACTTTTCAATTTCATTTTGTAGCTATGTGTTGATTTTTTGTTTTTCTTTAAGATATTGAAACATATGTTCCTTTTTCTAATAGCTATCATGTAGCTATGGGGTTTTCACATGAAAACATTCATGGATGTTCAACCTCCTCTTTAGCACCTTGATTTTGATATCTTTTTGTTTCACCAATTTTCCCATAGTAGTGGGATATTTAGGATTAATCCCCAGGGCTATCATTTTTCTTTCAAGCTCTGCCACTCTTGTTTGATATGCCTTAGTGTCTATTTTTTCCTGCTTCAGTTGTTTATGGATTTTGAGTGCAATTACCCTCATCTTCCTCTTACTAGTAGAAGATTGTAGGAATCCTTTGTTAAACATCTCACTTGTCTATTGATGAAATTCAATTAGATTAAGGGGGTGGATTTTACCTATTTTAAGCTTGACCTAGGTTACCTTATAATCTATTGGGGAGAGTGGTTTTATTATTTTTTATTCCAAAAAATCTAGATTGAAGGTACATGTTGGGCCCTTCATTTTGGGATAAGGAATCGCACAGGTTTTGTCTGACTATGAGTTGCACAAGCTTCAGAAGCAGGGGAACAACAAAGCAAGAAGAAGCAACAGAAATCAGTTGCAAAAAGGATAGCGCAATGCCAGCTAAGCAAAAGTGGTTGCAATAGAACAAGAAAGTGTGCATGCCGAGACATAAGACACAACCTAACTTATATATAGGGATGAACATGATTGTAAAAGGGTTCGTTCTTGAGTTGTTCGATTGGTGTTATTGTTCGATTGAATTGTGATTATGTTCAGTCCAATCTTCCCCTGTCTGTTAGGTTGTTGTTAGTTGTGTCAAGTAAGCTTCTGACTCTGTAATGTAATTTGTACACCTTTTGAGAGTTAGAGCTCTGCGACATGAGTCCAGAGTGAAGAGTCTGTAACAGAGCACTACTATGTATTTCTGAGCTTGTAAATGAAAAAAAATTCTAAAGATAATATGAAGAAGGATCCAAATTTTCAAAATAGGTTGTGTCTTTCTGTGGTTCACTTATGCATTAAAGTACTTTTTTATGGTTTATAAGTTCCACATGATGGATCTATGTTTAAATGATTTTCTACAACATAAGTAGATTCAGTTCTTACACACATGAGTTCAGATCTGTTTGATAGTTAGATGTCTTGTGCAAGATCAGGATGAATCTTCAAGGTTTTGTGAATCCCCCTAAGTCGTTTCCTTTCCCTTCCCTATCTATTTGTCTCATCAGTGCTTCGGGTGAGACTTATTCTCTTCGAAGGAGATGAAAATGCCAGTGCTCTAGACTACTCAGTAGATTTTATTAATAACTTGAGAAGGAACCTGGTCTAATCAAACTTACGCCAACAAAATGGTTTTATTGCGGGGACCTGTGTAAAAAGGGAACCTATAGGGATGATGCTTCTGCGGATTCATAGATCTAACATCAACCAATGGTGGGAAATCAACTATGACACCTTCATATGGAAAGAAGTGGAGCTGAGGGGAAAATATGTGAAAGATACTCATGAGGTAGTATTTTATTCAGAGAGATCGAGTGACCAATACGAGATATTATGGGTTAAGTTCCCAAAAGAAATTTTCCACTAGATAAATATTCTCCAAGAAGCTCAAGAGTTCCAAGAACAAGTCAAGAGGATCTGTACTTGGAACACATAAAATATTGCAGCACTTCATCGGCTGGATTGTCCAGTCACACGAGCGACTGATTTTTGGGTCAAGATCACATTAGAAGCATACATTATCAAGTTTGCAGCTGAGAACTAGCAATAATTTTCACAAGCAGAGGCGAATTTCAAGAAATGTGCAAGGGGAAGACTGTTGAGAGAAATCCCCTTGTGGATTAAAGTTTTCTTGATGGAAGAGGGGATGTTGACTATGTCCCCGACTAATATGGTAGTGTAAACACCCTCACTTGGGGTAGGGAGAGGCTGGGGTAGAGTCATGCCC
>SNQJ01S0023476.1:0-18724 GCA_010110895.2 Picea sitchensis | reverse complement strand
AAGTTGATTCATTTTGAAAATAATAAAAGAATACTTTTCCCGTCCCAATGCATGAGTTATCTATGATTTGTTTAATTTGTGCTTAATTTCTAACCCTCAAGTAGAAAAGTAGCATGCATGCATCATTGTTTATTTTGATTGCAGGTTATCGTTGGAAGGAGCAGCACCAGCAAACGGACAATAACGCAATGGAGGATCTACACCAAACATCAGTAACAAGGTTAGTAGGTTCTTTCCATGCATGTATTGTGAAAGATGGGTTTAAGTTGGGTGGTAGGTGAAAAGTAATTTCTTTACGGTCAAAATCTGCATGCAAGTCTGACCCTAGTTTGCTAGTCCGTAGGGTATTTTTCCCAACAACACTGTGGTAACTAAATCCTCGTGCCCTATTTCAATCTAGAGCTCTTCATCCTCTGAGTCTGTGTAAGGAAGATTAAGAATGTTTTTTTTCACTGGGGATTCTTTGGCCTTTTCTTTTTCACTATTGAAATTTAATTTCTTCTTAGTTTTATCAAGCTTAGAGGAAGGAGAGGGTTGATTAACTGGAGCTGGAGAGACAACTCTCCTCCTCCTCTTTCCACTTCTGGGAGTAGAAGACTTCTTGGAATGAGGACTCTTTTTACCCTCTGGTTGTACGTCAGTCTGGAAATCATTCCAGAACAAGAAGTAATTCCACTCTTTGCTTCTTCTTTGCAACAACTCACAAACCAAAATTTTATTCAGACTGTGGTGGGATAATATACCTGCGACTTTATTGGGCTTGGACTTGACTTGATGAGCCATTTTGGATAAGCTTCTATGGAGAAAACAGGGCAGATTGAGTGGGTTTCTACTAGTCAAATGATTTATGAATTTAAAATGGTAAATTATCACTCTATTATATCTCCCTTCACAAGTTATATAAACCATTATGGCTTTTAGTAACTGCTGCCATTTCTCTTCAAGGAAAGACACAAGAATGTCTTTTTTCCATATCAAACCCCTATGTTCTAGTTTCAAATAAGACCTTAATTCAACATTCTTAGTGATATTAGTTTTAAACCATTTTTATCCAGTCCTGGGAAGATCTGTTACTTCAGATATGAGGGATTCATCTATCTCGAATTCATCCCGACCTATGATTGCTTTCTTTCCATTGAAATTGAGGGCAAAGGCCTATGCCACCTATTGATGAGAACTCTGTAATTTTTTGCAAAAATTATAACACCCTACATCCTTGAACAGTTGACATACCTCTGGGTGCGATTCCAAGTAACTGATTTTGTCAAGCTCTTTCCTCAGGGTTGACGCTCCTTTCTTCATTTTCCATAGTGCTTCCACACACCTGTGATCGAAGGAATGGATTTCGGGGGAGATTTACATAGTGTAGAGTTAGGGAGAGTTGGCTTGGCTGTGACAGAAATGAGAAAACTGAGGCGAGCTTTATAATGTGGCACTGATTACAAGGGTTGTGGCAGAACAGTTGATGATTTGCAGCAATCATGGTCGATAACTGTAATGATGGAGGGTACGTAAGCATATGTCTTGATGATACAACAATCTGAAAAGATTCGCTTATATCATACAGAGATCAGCTCCCAGTTGTGAACGGTTTGTTCTCCTATCCTTTCAGTGGCTTATTGCAATTATAAAACTTCAAACCCAAGGGTTGAAATGTGTGAAAGGACGTGCTGACTCTTTCCCCGCTTCTGCGATTTTGGTGGCTAAAATAGCCATGAATTCCTTTGTTTAAGATACCGAAAGATAAGGCTTTCGGTGGCTAATGAACAATCGAAATGTTCTCCTAAGCCACTGAAACCTGAAATTTGAATTAGATCAAATAAAAACTAATCAAAATTTTATTTTAACTTTTATTACATGCGTAAAGCTTTGAGAAAATGAGATTTAAATTTTTTAAAAAGTATTCTTTTAAAAGACATCCTATCACCTAAAATGAAAAATCTCAATTGATTTATTTGAGGATATATCACCACCTTAACCCTAGAGTAAAAGAGAAGGTTAAGAAGGAGATAGGCAAGATGTTGGAAGAGACACTCATTTTTGCAATGGAAGAAGAAGAATGGGTCAGCCCAATAATTATTCAACTCAAGAAAGGCACAAAGGATATCAGGGTTTGTGTAGACTATAGAATCCTTAACTCTCCCTGTGTGCATGACCCTTTCCCAACACCTTTTACTGATGATGTGCTAGAATAGGTTGCGGGGAAGGAAGCATACTCATTCACAGATGGAGTTTTAGGGTACCATCAAGTCAGGATCACTGAATAGGACAAAAATAAGACCACATTCATAATAGAATGGGGATCTTTTTCATACAATGTGATGCCATTTGGCTTGAAGAACACCCTTGTAGTTTTCTCCAGGATTGTAATAGTAGATTTTAGAGAGTTTATTCACAAGTTTATAGAATTTAATATGGATGATTGGATGATATACAATTTTGTGAAGGAACATGTATCATTGCTATGTTATATGTTTGACAGATGCAGAGAATTGTAGATATCATTGAATCTCAGAAAGTGTATCTTCTATGTACCACATGGGAATTTGTTGGGCCACATAGTATGTCGAGAAGGAGTATTGGTAGACCCAACCAAATATGTTGTTATTGTGAACATGCCACCACCTACGAGTGATAAACAGTTGCGCTCCACGCTGGGACACACATGGTACTATCACAGGTTCATCAGAAGATATGCAAACATTACTACACCTCTGGAAAATATACTGAAAAGGGATGAAATGTTACAATGGACTCCAGAATGTGATAAAGAGTTAGAGATACTAAAGGAGAATCTCAACACAACACCAATTATGATATTCCCAAACTAGGAAAATGAATTTCACGTCCATGTAGATGCTTCAGGAATTGCCTTAGGAACTATCTTAGGACAATGTGGAGACGGAGCCATGGATCACCCTATCTACTTTGTGATTCAGAAGTTGTCACAAGCAGAGTGCAACTACGCAACGACATAAAAGGAGGGTTTAGCCATGATTTATGCTTTACATAAATTTAGAAATTATTTGTTAGGATCTCATTTTAAGTTCTTTACTGATCATTCTGGATTGAAAGATATAGTTAAAAAACCTGTGTTGGAAGGGAGAATTTGTAGATGGTTGTTTTTATTTCAAGAATTTTCTTTTGAAGTTATTGTGAAGCCTAGAAGATGCAATGTAGGACCTGATCACCTGTCCAGATTAGTGTTAGAGGAAAGTGGCAGAGCAGTTGACGATAAGCTCCTAGATGCAGACTTGTTCCAGGTTAAGGCCATACCAGAGTACCTGGAGGACATAACAGTCTTCTTAAGTACAGGGGCCTTCCTAGAAACATATTCCGCAACACAGAAACACCATATGGTTGTTAGAGTAGTGGATTACCAGTTGATCGCAGGATAGTTATATAAAATGGGACTAGATAGTATCCTCAGAAGATGTGTCCTGGATAATGAAAGATAATATATACTCTGGGAATGCCACAACAGAGTTGCGGGAGGCGATGTAGAAGGGAATTCCACTATGCAGAAAGTTCTACAAGATGGACTTTGGTGGACAACGCTCTTCAAGGATGCAAAGGTATATGCTAGATCATGTGATGTTTGTTAAAGAATGGGTAAGCCATCACGACAAGATGAATTACCACTTCAACCAGTTTGATCTCTACAGGAATTTGAGAAATGATAAGTTGACTTCATTGGACTGATCAACCCCACAACTAAGCATTCAAAGGCTAGGTACATCATTACCGCAACTGACTAGCTTATGCATTGGGATGAAGCAACAATTGTTTAGGAATGTTCGACTGATACTACTGCTAGGTTCATTTTTGAAAATATTATCACTCGATTTGGATGTCCTAGGATCCTAACCAGTGACTAGGGAGCTCATTTTATTAGTATCACTATAGCAAAGCTTACAACATATTTCATGATCCAGCATCACAAAAGAAACCCTTACCACCCATAGGATAATGGAACAATAGAAGCATTCAACAAGATTTTGGAGAGAGGATTAACAAAGGTCTTTTGTACAAATCGGGAAGATTGACATGACAGAGTTCCAACAATACTATAGGCTTCTAGGACAACCATAAAGAAACTCCACAGGTACACACTGTTTCAGCTAGTTTATGGGAAAGAGGCAGTGGTGCCTGCAGAATTTATCACTCCAAGTTTGTACATTGCATAGATCACACATATGTCGGAGGAGGAATCAGTTGCACAGAGACTTATGGAGTTATAAGAGCTCGAGGAGACAAGGTTTCTAGCAAACTTCCCTCAGTCAGTTGAAAAAGCAAGACAAAAATCTTGGCATGAAAGGAACATTAAAACCAAGGTATTTGCATAAGGAGACTATGTTCTACTCTATGATAGTCGATACCATAAGGATCCTAGCAAGTTGTGCATGCATTGGTTGGGACCATTTATAATTGCGAAGATACGAAATTCAGGAGCATTCAAACTTGCGCAATTGGATGGTATGCTATGGACAGGATGGGTGAATGGCACTCACTTGAAACCCTATGTGTCTCATAACTGAGCTAAAAGGACTGTTTCTCTAGTCCGAAGGAGCATGTATAATAGTTAGATTTGAGTTTTGTGAAATCTTTGTAAATTCAGCTAATAAAGTCGATGTGTGCAGTGTTGCACCATGACACATAATTCATTTTATTTTTAAGTGTTGGTTGATGTAGAATGGTTGACTCAGCAGCACAGGATCATAAGCGCAAAGAATCCACTAATGACATTCATTAATATGATGGTGACCCCTTTGTGGTCGGAGGAAGAACAAATCTGAATATGATCTAAGTCCATGTGCCACACGAACCCAGTCTATTCATAGCCTTTATTGCCATTATGATACACCATCTGAATTTAGTTAAGCCATAAAGTTGTGATACTTGAAGATGCCATCATTATTGGCATGAAGATTCCCACCCGCCAAACAAAAAGGTCTAAAACAGGTCACGCCCCTATCCAACTCACACAAGTAAATTCCATAATCACCTGATAGGATTTATCCCGTTAACCCATCCCATTGGACAAATCAGATCCAAGTTGCGTCCATATTTTCATAATTAACAACAGTTATTTCTAAAGTTGTCGCTAAGCTCGAGTATAAGTCTTTGAGAACTCATCATAGAA
Source organism: Picea sitchensis (assembly GCA_010110895.2). Classification (NCBI taxonomy): domain Eukaryota; kingdom Viridiplantae; phylum Streptophyta; class Pinopsida; order Pinales; family Pinaceae; genus Picea; species Picea sitchensis. The sequence goes on along the minus strand of SNQJ01S0023476.1, from coordinate 13,581 downwards.
TGCATTATTTGAAAAAAACTTAGCAATTTCCAAATTCTGTAGAACAAGCAAGCCTATGTACTTGTGAAACCCATAGTCATGATCCTTAAATCCTTAGCTCGTCGTAGAATTTGTGATAAATCAAAATATGCAATGCCTAGAGCCACGGGAAGCCGAATGCCATGTCTAAAGATGCGGTACCATACAAGCCCTGCGACCCCTGAGTCGAGGTCATGGGTGATCTCACGGGGAAGGTGGAGCAGGTCAAGCTCCTTGATATTGACTTAATAGATCCAGTCTTGTTCCCCCATATGAACATAGACATCTTCTGGGATATGGATCTAGATGAGTTAGGAGGCATGCAGTTCATGCCAAAACCAAAATTTATCAACCTCTTCAACTCAACTATCATGAATCTTAGAGACCTACTAGTATTCGGTACCACTGGTGAGGTTGTGCAGTGCACCATATTCCTAATCAATAGGGTGAATGACCAAACTCTCTGGTTGTATAGGTGGTACCCAATCCATAATGAAGACATCCATCAACTTACTGTACTGTCCTTCGAAGGCGAGTATGTGTCGAGAGGATTCCAAGGTCCTGGTAAGCACGACAAAAAGAAAGGAGAGCCCAACCTCTATGAGTGGTTCAACACAAAGAGGGGGATGAGAACAACAAAAATTGACCCCATACTACCAGAAACAGTAACGACTGGCTGTTACATCATAGTCAACAAGGTTATGAGGTCATATTACAAGGTCGAATGCACAATAGATGCATTGTTAGTAGCATACCTTTGTGTCAATAGTGTTGTATTAAAATGGTGTAGCTACCTACTAGAGGAACTACTAGTGGCCTGCAAGGAAGCCCAGGAGAAGGGAGGCACCTTCCCCTACGGATATCTGTTGATGGAATTTGCAATGTTCAAGTGGAAACCACCCATGGGAATTCCATCATCACTAGTAGACAAGGGGTTCCTTGTGAAGATGTTCGAGCCATGGTAGTCTAGGATGGATTTGAAGAATATATCTTATCTTTTAACACCGCAACATTCTCTAAATGGTACAATGGGTTGATCGATGCAACACAGAGGCTGCACATTCTACATGATTCCCTCAACTACAACACGAGGAACATTGCTTTTATTATGAACCGACATCATATATTTGTATGGCCAAGGCATGCTAACAGGGAGGATTTCCTCTTGAGGATGTTGTCATTCTACCTGCACGAGGAGTGCTTCGAAAAAGAGGTAATGTCATGGCCAGGAGTTAAATGCAAACCGTGCAAGTCAGGGATGCACTATATCTTTCCTGTCGAGATGCTGAAGAATAAAGGAAAATAAGTCGTTGTAGGACCTAACACAAGCTCAGAGAAGTAGAAGAAAGAAGCTACAACACAGTCGGACTCTGAGGAGGAATATGAGACAAAGCCATTAGAGTGTAAGAAAATAACATTTTCATTCTTCTACCCACTTCCAGATAAAGTCATGTTGACAAGTGCAGATGTCAACGAGATCCTGAGTGTTGCATTTAGCATAGAATCAGTGGTAAAGAAGATCAGAACCGGGGTCTCGTTGAGTAAAACTCTGAACCCCAAACCCATTGCATCAATCATCCCCCGCACTCGCTCAACGGTCAGAGAAACCCACATCATCCATATTTAGGATGACCCTAAGCCTGACACCTTTCCATCCAATGTCATCACTGAGCACCCTCCATCACCACAACCCCAATTTCCACCCCCAAAAACCACCATACCACCCCAAACCACAGATCCAGAACTAATGCAGCTCGATCCCCCGGAGAAAGCAGAGAAAGAACTCCCATAAACAACCCAGGAGTTGCCTTTTCCGAGACCAAAACTTTTTGGTCCAAACCCTGAAGTACCAAAGCAGAACCTACAGCTGACTGGTCCGAACCCAGACATCTAGGACTAGAAAATTGTGCCTTTTGTGCCGAAAAAGGACACCCAAATAGAGGAGGAGCCATAAGCTCAAATCACCCAGCACATCCCCTCAATGGCCAATGTTGAGGGTTGCCAAAAAAGTAAAACAAAGGAACAAGATGCAAGAAATGGGTAGGAGATACCAGAGGTTCAGAAGGAACCAAAATATACATTTGGGTAGAGAGCAACATCCGTGCAAGAACAAATGGAGATGGTTCTCCAGAACCCTTAGAAATATGTGGAGTTGTTGCAACTCTGTATATCTAGAAGTGAGGTTTTGACACTCTTTCCCTCGGCACTAAGGTTGAGGATTGCACTAGGACCATCAACAGAGGTGGAGGTAGAGACCCACTTGGAGAATTCAATGGATAATGGACTTCCACTGTAGACTCGAGCACCCAGAGATGCAGCCCGTTCATATACCAACCTGGCACAGTGGCCAGTGATGCACTTGTTTGGACTAATCAAAGAATCCACTGATCAACTAGAGAAGAGGTTCTAACAGGCCGAGAGGTCTACCAAATACACAAGGGATGAAGTGATCCTTGTGCAATCATGCAGGATGCAAGAGGCGCATGAAAATATCCAATTTGAGAGAAGAATGGAAAGAGTGCAGGAAAATCTTACTCAAGCCTGGCCAAAGATTCGGAAGGTTGCACCCCAATTGCCCGAAGCCAGTGACACAGGAGAGATGGAGCATCAGATTAAGTTTCTCCAAGGAGAATGGACACAATTAGACACTTGCACTGAGCATATGGAAGTGTAGTTGCGACAGGCTCAACAAGAAGTAGAGCAACAACCTCATAAGCTGTAGGCGCAAATGAAGAAGATAGTATTGGAAGACAACAATGCCCGTGCAACACCACATACGCACACATTTGAATGCACAAATATTTTTAGGGAAGTCAACCATTGGATGGGAATCATCACTAGATGAAAACAGGTCTTGGAGGATGTGTGCACCAAAATATAGGTGTTGAATGAATAATTTGTGGCCATGATGGATCCACTGGAGAAACAACAAAAGTTTGACTAGATCTAGCAGGCAGACAATGAAATAAATTCCCTCTTTGAGGCGCAGCTCGTAGAAAAGAAAGAGTTGCGCGACTTATGGCCTATCATTTAGATAGTATACATGCAGATGCATCAAGTTGATGAAACATTAGATTCCAAGTGTAAATCATTGGTCGCATACAAGCCAAAGGGGTGTAGTACATAGGCGACCCAACAATTTGTAGCAAAGGCATCAATCCTTCCCGGGAAGTGGAAAGATAAAGTTGTAATATTTCAAGGAGTGAGGGAGCGGTCCTTAGAGTTGGTCCCAGAGTTGGGCCCTTTATTTGAAGAAGAAAAATAAGAGAAAGCACAGGCAGAAGAGAAAAAGAAGGAAGAAAAGGAGGACAAGGGAAAAAAACAGTTGCTCCTGGAAGCTGCAAAAGAACCGAGCAATTGACTCAAGGGAGAGCCAAGGATTGTGGTTGGAGCCTATTGGGCCCTTCGTTTTTTGGATAAGGAATTGTGTAAGTTTTGGCTTAGTACGATTTGCACAAGATTCAGAAGAAGTAGAACAACAGAGGAAGGAGAAGCAACAGAAATCAGTTGCAAAAAGGACAACACAATGCTAGCTAAGCAAAAGCGGTTGCAACAGAACAAGAAAGCATGCAAGACGAGACATAAGAAAAAACCTAGCTTATATATAGGGATAAACATGATTGTAAAAGGTTTCTATATTGAGTTGTTCGGTCGGTGTTATTGTTCGATCGAATTGTGATTATGGTCATTTTGATCTTCCCCTCTCTGTTAGGTTGTTGTCAATTGAGTCAAGTAAGATTTTGAGTCTGTAATGTAATCTGTACACCTTTTTAGATTTAGAGCTCTGCGAGATGTGTCCAGAGCCAAGAGTCTGTAACATAGCACTACTGTGTATTTCTGAGCTTGTAAATGAAGAAATATGAAGAAGATAATATGAAGAAGGATCCAAATTTTCAAAATAGCTTGTGTCTTTCTTTGGTTTATTTATGCATTATAGTACTTCTTTATGGTTTATAAGTTCCACATGATGTCTCTGTGTTTAAATTATTTTATGCAACATAAGTAGGTTCAGTTCTTTCACACATGAGTTCAAATCTGTCTTATAGTTAGATTTCTTGCACAAGATCAGGATGAATCTTGAAGGTTCTGTGAATCCTCCTAATTCCTTTCCTTGCCATTCCCTATCTATTTGTCTCAAAAACACTTCGGGTGAGACTTCTTATCTTCGAAGGAGATGAAAATTCCAGTGCTCTAGAGGGAAAAAATCTCTATGGCCAAAGGTAAACCACAACAGACAGGTATGACTACAGAAATCAACTCAATTCCATTGTATCCTATATAAACTAACGTGCAATATAAGAAAGAGGCCTACCTTGACCAAATGTTCGATGAAGTTCCACCATTGAGCACTTCGACCCAAAGCTTTATACCTACAATAAGTTCTTATCAAACAAGCAGAGAAACTATATAGTGATAGTATAAAGGGGTTAGCACATCAGATAGCATAATCCGTTAATAAACATTACAAACATGCCCATGGATAATAATCATATATTTGCATGATACCAATAGGATGAGAAAGGAGTATTTTTATTAATAATTGATCAGTAGAAGTGACAACATTACAGACTTCTGTGTTGACACGGTTCGAAACCAAGGGACCAATTTCCTTCCAACTGGACCTCCATCACTTCAATCCTCCACCAAAGGCAAGGTCATAGGAAAGAGACAATGAGGTTCTCTCAACAATAGGGAAAGAGCTTGGGGGATGAACACTGTGTTCAGACTTGAGGGACAAAGGGATGCAGACTCAATATGAAGTAATTTCTCTAGAGTAACTTTTCTCTCAAATTTGAATGCTTTCTCCTCTTTCCCATAGCTCGGAATTGTGCTTTTATAGCCTTCAAAATGCAACTGAAGGGTCCAGTCGAAACATTTCCAGTGTGTGGAAGGCCAAGGATCAGAGATCTCCTATCGTGACATGGAAACCCGACTCCATTTTGTATGTTATGGCACAAATACCAATGTATGCGGGTTGTAGTGGAGCAACCTATGTATATGCTTTTTGTATGGATGATAGGGCACACATATGTGGGAAAATGTGTATTTTTAGTTTTGGATTCATCAAAAAGGGGTGATAAGCCTGCATAGGGAAATGGAAAAAGGCCCTCTATGTAAGATAACAATGGTGAGGCAAATATTGCTATAACAGATGCGTCGTAATGTGTGAGATCAGAGGAGTATCTGTGATGGCCGAAATACATTATAAATAACCCAGGAGTGGATTGGTAGAGAACTAGAGGAATGAACTCGATTTCTCATTACATTCTATACTGACTTTTCATACATGGGTGCTAAGAATACAATGCAGATCCATGTGGAAAATATACCAAATAAGTGTTTGTTGCCATGAATAGCAAAATACAAATGTGGTTATATGCCAAAAGTTGTCATAGTCATGAACAAGGCCTAGTGAAACCAGTCTCAAAATCAATATGAAGATATTTGTATACCATGGAGTACAATCTGATCTCCCATGATCACTGAAGTCGAATAGGTGCCGATCCAATGAAAGGGAAGAAACAACTCAAGAAATTTGTGGCCATGTGTTGATGTCTTCAATTCTTCTACACTATCTTCCAAGGGTGCGAGTCTACATCATGTGAATAAATGAGTTGAGTTCGAATATAATGAGACATCATTTGATTACCGATCATTGAGGTATATCGTTAACAAATGTGAGACAACCTACCAATTATGAAAGTAGGTATCAAAGCATCGAGTGCATTCCTACAAGTGTGAATAAAGGAGTCAGTGTCAAACACTTGAGAAATCCATTGATTAGGAGACATTGATGTATTCCCATATGTCAATGGTGAGAGAGCCTGCCACTAATGACTCCAAGACTCAAGGTACTTGTTAGCACTCTGTAAAGATGTCCGGCTGAATAGAAAAATGACAGAGGTAACTGTTTCAACCAAATTTAGAGCTGAGGCACTAGCCTGCTCAACTCAGAGAGGGCTCTCTCAGGTCACTTGATATATATATGGAAATCGGTGGCTAGATTTGGTCTGTTTTGAGGGTTTTAATAAAATTGTTGAAGAGCTGAAGATGACCTTTTGGCTATGGGGTCAAGAATGTAGGATGCATTGCCAAATCATAAAAACAATTAAGAGGAAAAGGATAAATGAGGAAGTGACTTCTAATTTTATGCTTGAAAATATAGATGGTATCAGAAGAAAAGAAACACACAACTATAATCAAAGCATTATAGTAATGAATTCTGAAATGGTTTAGAAGAGGCAAACATAGTCTAAATCACCAAGCCGAGAGCATTGAAAAATGAATTCTAGACTTTTAATTTCTCAATTTAGACAGAACAAAGAAAATGAAATACAAAATAACAGGAAACACACACTATGAGAGAAAAAAAGACTCATAACACCACCAATTAGAATATTTTCATAAAAAGTCCAGAATATGCATTTGCATCGATGTATTCATTCCAGCCCTAGAGGTTTACAAATTTTTTCCTGCACAGAGGGAAGGATCCTTTTTTCTCCCGTCTTTCTATACTCATGAGGCCAATCATATATAGAGGAATTTCGTGTGGAATTTAAAACGTTCTGACTTCCTCATAATTCTAAAAACATATACAAGTTATAAAAAGGAAGAACAGTTGTATTATTTAAAGGAACTGTTAGTAAATGGTCTGTCATATCAGGACTCCCTTTTCTTAAGCCGACATTTGTCCAAAAATTTCTGAAATACACCAAAATTTTACCTGACGATTCACCTCATCTTGGAAATTTCCTCCTCCAGGGTACTCCACCAATCAAGATTTTACCCGACGCTTTCTATCATCTCAGTTTTGGCCTCTGTCCTCCTCCTTTTTCTCCTCTTCTTCTTTGCGGCTGGGTGGCAGGTGTTGCTCACATGTTCATTTATGACAAGATCCCTTATAACGGGGTTTAATTTGACTCCCGAATATGTCTTAGTTTCAGGTTCAGTATGAAATTTAGTTGCCAGTATCTACAAGACCCATCTTTCATCCTTACTTATTGACCTGTTTGGTACATTAGCTAAAAACCCAGTCATGCCAGACATCATTTCATGGGTATTATCCATACCTTTTGGACTTTGTAGAGACCTTGATTTGACCACCCTTTGAATTTACATAATTTTAGGAACACAGGTCGAGCTTTTTTTTCTTACGAATAAGATGGCAATTTCCCAGAATAGGATAAAATGATCTCATATCCGAGATTTGATGGTTTTTTGTTCTTTGATCATGAATTACTGTCACAGTACATTCTTGTGCCACGCTTCATCAATCCACTTTGAATGATGAGCCTCAAGTTAGTTATGCGACAATGACCTTTTGGTATGTTATCTGGGAAAGTACCTGGATCGATGATGTGAGGTGATGTAACCATCCACCATTCTTCCCTGAGTTATTGATGTGACATTTTTAACCACGTGACATTGAGACCATAGGAAAAGTGGTTTCGGGAAATCCATTGTCTCCCCCGATGTGTGTGTAATACAACCACACTTTCCCCATCAAAACCAGAGTGGTTTTCACCGGTCTGCCTTTGCGATGTTAAGTTCCATGCTATTTGTTGGTCCAATGTGGGTCTTGACCATGGATATGAAATTCTTCAAGATCGACGGTTCGCCAAAATACTCCATTCATGCCTCCTCTATATTCGTTCATATGCCGCAGGATATAGCCGAGCATCCTAAACTATCACGCCTCTACTGTGGTATAGCGTCTCGCTGAACCTCTGAAATTTTTAGATCCCGATATAAAAATTGTTAAGGTGATAACATTGGCTGCAACTGGGGATTCTATCCTCCCAGTGAGGTAGCAAATAAATCATAGACTCGGTGCCTGATCCATTGGGTTGTTTCCAAAAACATGTGTGTACCCTCCTCTTACCAAGCTCTGTGCACTGATTCCAACTGCATGCGGGATGTCCGAGTACATTATTGAGAACTGACTATATTTAATGCTAGAAAAATCAAACTAGAAAATGCTTGACCGATAAGCTTATTTTAACATACCTACCTACCCTAAAAATATTGGGATGGCCACTCAATCAAGTGATGCTAAAGTGCCAATACATCCAATCAAGCAATTGGCTTCCTGATTTTCCTTTGTTCACATTTTTCTTAAGCTGGTAGAAAAATGTAAAAGATGGCAGCTGAAAAAATAAGTTGAATCCAAAATTTGAGATTATGAATGAAACAAATTCATCCTTCACTGGAGATAGTAGTAGGATGGCCACCAGATCTTCAAAACCATGAAAAATCATTTCTCCTTGATGAGAAAAAACCGAAAGGAAAGCATCTTTCATCAATGTTAGTTGTTTTTTCCCTATTTCTTTTGTTCTGAGAACATTTTCGAATGAAATGGCAATGATAGGTTTGTCTTCTTGTACATGAATATCAACAAAAATATTCATATATTCTTGCACATCTTCAAATATGACATCCATATAATATGCATCAAGGCTATCCTCTTGTTTATCAAAAAACTCTGCTTTGGTTTCACTGAATTTCTGGGAATTTGTTTGAGGACGACCATTTTGACTTTCGAACGAATCAATTGAAATAATTTCCGGCTCATAATATTCTAGAAAATGTGAAAAGCCAACAACGCATATTATTTCACAGTCTAGAATTCCCATAGACAATTTTTCAAAACCCTGATTTTCAAATGACTCAAATAAAACCATTGCCTCTTTACTATATTTTTGTATTTCTAATGGAAAAGTGGCATATACTGCTTCGTTTCTTTCCTGAAAATCTATGTCATTTGTTTCTTTATTGTTGGAGACTTCCATAGATGTAGTTTCAGAATATTCATCCATGTCTATGTTGTTTAAAAATTGAACCACGACGTCATTCTTAAGGGAAGAGAAAATACTTTGAAACACCTTTTCATGTTGAGAATCTATATTGATTTTGGGAGAGAGAAAATGACCTTGAACAATACTTTCTGGAGCAACTTCTTCTTCCTTTTCAGGCTAATAGATGAATGTAGAATGCAAATTTGAGCTGACAGGACCCTTTATGTGATCATTCATAATATTATCATCACCACTCTGCTCATGCTTGGAGGATTCTTGACCTGAGATACTACAAATATTTTCCTTCAATAATTCAAAGGAATCAAAGCATAATGGTAGGGTTGTCTTACCTGATTTGAAATCGTCTTTGATTTTATCCCCAATAGATGGTTGTATCTCAGCACAAGTGATAGGGTTTTCAGGCGTACAAAAAGAGTGTTGTGATACCTTGTCCTTCTGCTTCATTAGTTTGGCATGGTTTTTCATAAACATAGATTTACTCTCCTCAATGATGATCTTAGGATTTTCTTTCAACAATCTGAATGAATAAAAGCATAAAGGTAAATAATTTCCTTCAGCTAATCCAACACTTTCTTCTTTGTAACTATGATATGTAGGTTGAGTCATTTCATTACACCACTGAAAGAAAAATTATGATAGGGGACATGCAGTTGGTTTCTCTAAGGATTCATCATCACAATCATCATTGTATTCATCATATATAGGTAAATCAATAGCATATGCAATATCATCTAGCAAGAAAAACTATGGGACGTCAACATGCTCTTCAAGAAACTGATTTTCAAACTCATCTTCTTGACTGTCTACAAATAAATACATAAAATTATAAGTCCCCCACTTATCATGGGATGGATTAGAAGCTATATCACCCTCCCTTCTCTCAACAAGTGGAATACAGTTCTTTTCAAAATTATTTCCATTGGAAGCTTCACGAGAACCTATGATATCGTCAATTTTGTGCTCAAAATTCCAATCAACTATTTCCTATTCACATTTGTTTTCATGTTCTTGAGCATTCAACTCCTCATTCTAGATCGGGTTACATGCTTGGATGTTGTGTTGAATGTCCTGAGCATCCCTAAACATATGTTGTATGGACTCAGGTCTTCTTTCCATCAAGAGGAAAGAAAAATTTGGATGAAGAGTAGTTGCATAATGGAGCATGGAAGTAGCTTCAGAGGGTTGAATTTATTCAGACATATTATAATAGATGCTAGAGAATTTTCTACTAAACACATAAATATCTTCATTGTTGTGCCTCTTCAAGGCATAAAACTCATTGAGTTGTTGATCTAAGGATTTCTCTTTTCCCCGGAACTTTAAGAATACCTTCTTCAATTCTACCCATGAGCTGATGGTTTCTAGATGCAAATGTTTGAACCAATGTTTGGTGTCTCCTTTCAAGGATTGAGAGACAAATCTCATACATACATCATCATGGTCGATCTTGAATCAATCTATAAAATTCTCAAACCCTTGAATGTGATTTTCAGCCAAGATGATATCCGATTCTTCGTCGAACACAGGTAGGTACTCATAGTAATTTGGAGGTAAATCATGAAGGGTTTGGGGTAGCTTTAATGGTATATATCTATGTCGAGCCTTAGGGGGTGTTGGGCCAAGAAAAGTGGGAGAAACATTGGTCTGAGTCTCATCGGATTCATCAACCTGGTCATTGTCATTTTGTGGCCCAGGTGAATTTTTTTTATCAGAACCAGCAACAAGGTGAGAGTATGCATGTGCAACGTCTAGATGAGGAGAAATATAATTGAAAGTATTTTATGATCATTATTAAGATACAATAGGTAAAATAAAGTTCATTTGGCATGTTCAAGGAAGGAGCAAAGGAAACTCAAAATGCAAATTAAAATGCTTTGTAAGAGGTCCCATTTTGAGTACCTGTTTTCCCTCATGATGCCTTTCCTCGCCCTTGTCAAGAGGTTTCATCTTTCAGTGAAGTTTATGTCTTGTGCTTGAAGCATTGAGAGCAGGGTCACCTCTCGAAAATTCAGGATTATTTTATTTGTGGAGTCACCTTCAAACTGAAGTGGAGTCGTCATGGCAGGAATACAGCCAATAAATGCCTAAGTGTCTGGCGCTCTCAAACCTTAGAACTCAACCATGTCGTTCTTCTCAGGGAAATTTTTTAAATTTCATCCCCGACAATGGTGCCAAAATGTTAGCACTCTGTAAATATGTCCAGCTAAATAGACAAATGACATAGGTGACTGTTTCAACCAACTTTAGAGGTGAGGCACTAGCCTACTCAACTCTCAGAGGGCTCTCTCATGTCGCTTGATATATCTATGGAAATCGATGGCTAGATTTCTTCTATTTTGAGGTTTTTAATAAAATTGTTGAAGAGCTGAAGATGACCTTTCAGCTATGGGGTCAAGAATGTAGGATGCATTGCCAAATCATAAAAAAAATTAATAGGAAAAGGATAAATGAGGAAGTGACTTCTGAGTTTATGCTTGAAAATATAGATGGTATCAGAAGAAAAGAAACACACAACTATAATAAGAGCATTATAGTAATGAATTCTAAAAAGGTTTAGAAGAGGCAAACATAGTCTAAATTTCCAAGTCGAGAGCATTGAATAATGAATTTTGGACTTTTAATTTCTCAATTTAGAAAGAAGAAACAAAATGAAATACAAAATAATAGGAAACACACACTATGAGAGAAAATGAGACTCATAACACCCCCAATTAGAATCTTTTCATAAAAAGTCCAGAATCTGCCTTTGCATCCATGTATTCATTCCAGCCCTAGAGGTTTACAAAGTTTTTCTTGCACAGACGGCAGGCTCCTCCTTTCTCCCCTCTTTCTATACTCGCGAGGCCAAGAATATATAGAGGAATTTCGTGTGGAATTTAAAATGTTCCGACTTCCTCATAATTCTGAAAACAAATACAAGTTTCAAAAAGGAAGAACAGTTGTATTATTTAAAGGAACTGTTAGTAAATGGTATGTCATATCAGGAATCCCTTTTCTTAAGCCGACATCTATCCAAAACATTCTGAAATACACAAAAATTTTACCTGACGATTCACCTCATCTTGGGGATTTCCTCCTCCAGGGTACTCCACCAATCGAGATTTTCCCCGATGCTTTCTATCATCTCGGTTTTGGCCTCTATACTCCGCCTTTTGCTCCTCTTATTCTTTGCGGTTGGGTGGAAGGTGTTGCCCGCATGTTCATTTATGATGAGATCCCTTATAATGGGGCTTAATTTGACTCTCGACGCTGTCTTAGTTTCAGGTTTGGTATGAAATTTAGTCGCCAGTATATGCAAGACCCATTTTTCATCCTTACGTATTGACTTGCTTGGTACATTAGCTGAGAAACCAGTTGTGCTAGACACCGTTTGATGGGTATTATCCATACCTTTCGAACTTTGCAGAGACCTTGATTCGGCCACCCTTTGCATTTACAAAATTTTAGGAACACATGCCAAGCTTGTTTTTCTTACGCATAAAATGGCACTTTCCTAGAATAGGATAAAATGATCTCATATCTACGATTTGATGGTTTTTGGTACTTTGATCACGAATTACTGTCATAATACACTGTTGTGCCAAGCTTCATCAATCCACTTCGAGTGATGAGCCTCGAGTTAGTTATGCGACGACGTCCTTTTGGTACGTCATCTAGGAAAGTACCTGGACTGGTGATGTGAGGTGATCTGACAAACCGCCATTTTTCCAATGAGTTATTGATGTGACATTTTGAACCACGTGACATCAAGGCCATAGGAAAAGTAATTTTGGGTAATCCGTTGTCTCCCTCGATGCGTGTGGAAGAGCACCACGTGTTCCCCATCAAAACCAAAGTAGTTTTCCCCAGTTTACCTTTGCGATGTTAAGTTTCATGCTATTTGTTGGTCTGATGTGGGCCTCGACCGTGGATATGAGATTCTTCAAGATTGATGGTTCGTCGAACTAATCCATTCCCTCCTCAACCATATTCGTTCATATGCTGTAGGATATAGCCGAGCGTCCTAAACTATCATGCCTCTATTGTGGTATAGCATCTCGCTGAACCTCTGAAATGTTTAGATCTTGATATAAAAATTATCAAGGTGATAACAGTACTCATAAAACTCTAGGTCCCATATCCATAATAAATGCGTTGAATTCGATGGAAAGAGACCTACTGAATGGAGAGAATTAAGGCATATCTCATCAGTCAACACGAGGAACAAAGAAGGAGCTTCATGATTTGGTGGAGATTGGACAAAGAACATGTTCACGAACCAACGACTCTGTGCATCTTTTACGTGTATCAAATGCAAGCAGTACATGAAAAAGACCCTCTGAATAGCATTCAATGATGAAAACTATTGACAAAGGTGAGGAAACCACCAATAAGGCTAATGGAATCCAAGACACTACATGAATCCCAAAGTGTGAATAGATGTCTTGTCCTTGAACACAAGGCAAACCACCCAGTTAGCAAGCAATGATGAAATGTCAGTTGTTGGGTTCAAGGTGACCTACCGATGATGCAAGTAGGGATAGGGTGCATGATAAGACCATAGTATCATGTGATTCGGAGACAAACTGAGGGTATGGCCTGTTGATTAAGGTTGGCTGTCATTGATGTAAACCCTTGAAGAAAGACCCATAGCACAAAGGTTTGGGTAATGGACCCAATAGTGTGTGATGTAAATATGAATCATTATTGTTTTTTCATGGTTGATAAGAAGTAAATATGGATGAACTCCAAAGTGGTCCCCTTATGG